>JAPXFQ010002828.1:0-24691 GCA_028564705.1 Apricaphanius iberus
AGTGTGGAGTTCTCCTTCTAATGAACCTGAATAAGACCAGATTGAACTGATGACCAGTAAAGCATGAATCTTTGGGATTCCAGGCTACTCTCCCACATGTCCACATTGAAAAAAAAATCATTTTCATAATTTTATTATGTTGACCCAGCAATTTTTTTTGGATTGCATGTGCCCCTGTGCAACGCACTCAACCCCTAGTTGCCAATGATATGTGTGTGAATGTTAGTGTTATAAGTATAAGTGCGACTGACTCAATGTGACTTTAGTGTAAAGTGATTGACTGCTTAGTGCGAGATGGAAATGTAGCTAATTTATAATTCAGCTAATTTTTCAGTTTTTTAAACGGTTTCTGGCTGTTAGGTGTAGTGTGAAGAAAAAATGTAATGTTGGGTTTAAAAAAAATAACTGTGAATTTCTCTGAAAATCAAAATACCTGTTGGTGTAGCGTCCCTAGCAGAATGATGGTCACTAACACTGATGGTTCCAAACCTTCACCTCCACCAGGAGTTAACTGGTTCACTGCTAACCTCCAGATTACTTCATGGACCTTTACCTTCTTCTTGTCTCTAGGAGGACAGATATAATGTGAGCTAATTGTTCCTGGTTCCTCCATAGAATGGACCAGAAGAGCTCAAAGGTTCCCAGTGGTCCGTCTGCCCAGCAGCATCAGACACAGCTGGAATTCATATTTATGGTCTGTACATGTACAACAAATACTTCGCTATGGGTTCTGTTCTCAGTCATCTCCATGCTGCACTTTGTAGACCAGAGGACTGTCAGTCTGTCCAACATGGATCTGATGTTTGGCTCCATGATTTCAGTCTGATGTGTCCTTCATATATTATTCTGTTCCAGCTGCTGGAGGACAACATTGTCACTTTTGTGAAGAATGAGCTGAAGACGATCCAGAAGGTTCTGAGTTCAGATGACCCAAAAAGCTCAGAGAGTCAGAGAGATGATGAAGAGGTGTTGGAAGGTGAGGATGAAGAGCAGAAGTGGAACATCAGAGGTGTATTGATGAAGATAACACTGAACTTCCTGAGGAGGATGAAGGAGGAGGAGCTGGCTGAGCGTCTGCAGAGCAGTAAGACGGTTTCTATGAAGATTTAACCATATAGATAAATCTCAGATTTACTAATACCTGAAGAGTTGGAATCATATTTATTTAAATAATTTTCTGAAGATTATTTTATTTCCTTCCTGATTTTACATTTTGTTTTTAATTTAGAGCTACCTGCTTCAGTCTGTCAAGATAAACTCAAATCTAATCTGAAGAAGAAGTTCCAGTGTGTGTTTGAGGGGATTGCTAAAGCAGGAAGTCCAACCCTTCTGAACCAGATCTACACAGAGCTCTACATCACAGAGGGAGGGACTGGAGAGGTCAATGATGAACATGAGGTCAGACAGATTGAAACAGCATCAAGGAATAAACACACACCAGAAACAACAATCAGACAAGAAGACATCTTTAAAGTCCCACCTGGAAGAGATCAACCAATCAGAACAGTGATGACAAAGGGAGTGGCTGGCATTGGGAAAACAGTCTTAACACAGAAGTTCACTCTGGACTGGGCTGAAGGCAAAGCCCACCAGAACATCCAGTTCATATTTCCATTCACTTTCAGAGAACTGAATTTGCTGAAAGAGAAAAAGTTCAGCTTGGTGGAACTTGTTCATCACTTCTTTACTGAAACCAAAGAAATCTGCAGCTTTGAACACTTCCAGGTTCTGTTCATCTTTGATGGTCTGGATGAGAGTCGACTTCCTCTGGACTTCCACAACAAGGAGATCCTGACTGATGTTACAGAGTCCACCTCAGTGGATGTTCTACTGACAAACATCATCAGAGGCCATATGCTTCCCTCTGCTCTCCTCTGGATAACCACACGACCTGCAGCAGCCAATCAGATCCCTCCTTACTGTGTTGGCATGGTGACAGAGGTCAGAGGGTTCACTGACCCACAGAAGGAGGAATACTTCAGGAAGAGATTCAGAGATGAGGAGCAGGCCAGCAGGATCATCTCCCACATAAAGACATCAAGAAGCCTCCACATCATGTGCCACATCCCAGTCTTCTGCTGGATCACTGCTACAGTTCTGGAGGATGTGTTGAAGACCAGAGAGGGAGGAGAGCTGCCCAAGACCCTGACTGAGATGTACATCCACTTCCTGGTGGTTCAGACCAAAGTGAAGAAGATCAAGTATGATGGAGGAGCTGAAGAAGATCCACACTGGAGTCTAGAGAGCAGGAAGATGATTGAGTCTCTGGGAAAACTGGCTTTTGATCAGCTGCAGAAAGGAAACCTGATCTTCTATGAATCAGACCTGACAGAGTGTGGCATCAATATCAGAGAAGCCTCAGTGTACTCAGGAGTGTTCACACAGATCTTTAAAGAGGAGAGAGGAGGGCTGTACCAGGACAAGGTGTTCTGCTTCGTCCATCTGAGTGTTCAGGAGTTTCTGGCTGCTCTTCATGTTCATCTGACCTTCATCAACTTTGGTGTCAACCTGATGGAAGAAACACAAACATCTAAGAAGTCTTCAATATTTAAGAATCCTAAAATAAAGTCTCTCCATCAGAGAGCTGTTGACCAGGCCTTACAGAGTCCAAATGGACACCTGGACTTGTTCCTCCGCTTCCTCCTGGGACTTTCCCTGCAGACCAATCAGAAATTCCTACAAGGACTGTTGAAGCAGACAGGAAGTAGCTCAGAGACCAATCAGGAAACAGTTGAGTACATCAAGGAGAAGATCAGTGAGAATGTGTCTGCAGAGAAAAGCATCAATCTGTTCCACTGTCTGAATGAACTGAATGATCGTTCTATAGTGGAGGAGATCCAACAGTCTCTGAGTTCAGGACGTCTCTCCACAGATAAACTGTCTCCTGCTCAGTGGTCAGCTCTGGGTTTCATCATAGTGTCATCAGCTCTCCATCAGAGAGCTGTTGACCAGGCCTTGCAGAGTCCAAATGGACACCTGGACTTGTTCCTCCGTTTCCTCCTTGGACTTTCCCTGCAAACCAATCAGGAACTCCTACAAGGACTGTTGAAGCAAACAGGAAGTAGCTCAGAGACCAATCAGGGAACAGTTGAGTACATCAAGAAGAAGATCAGTGAGAACGTGTCTGCAGAGAAAAGCATCAATCTGTTCCACTGTCTGAATGAACTGAATGATCGTTCTATAGTGGAGGAGATCCAACAGTCTCTGAGTTCAGGACGTCTCTCCACAGATAAACTGTCTCCTGCTCAGTGGTCAGCTCTGGGTTTCATCATAGTGTCATCAGGAGAAGATCTGGATGTGTTTGACTTGAAGAAATACCGTCCTTCAGAGGAGGCTTTTCTGAGGCTGCTGCCATTCTTTAAAGCTCCCATCAAAGCTCTGTAAGAACACAGATTGTTACTTATTGTTGATAGAAAGAAATATGCTAATAATTAGTTAAATGGAGTTTCATATAGTTTCAGTTTATGGTTCCAGGCTGCTCTACTGTAGATGAATGCTATATTTTCACATACTATGTCTTACTACATGACAATATGGACTCAGCCCTCGATCACGTTTTCACAGTGCAAAAGATAATTGTACAATCAAACAATAAAAATTAGGGACAGAAGCCAATCCACTATCATCAATGCAATATTTTCAAAAAGTACAGATCACTAAGCTTTGAATGCTATATCAACCTCTGCTTACTGAAGTTAGTATTCAAATGTGTCCATAATCCAGAACCAGAGCCATTCTGTTCATTTGTCTGGAGACAGAACAGCAACAAGGTCACCAGAGGTTCAGTAAATCACGACTGTCTGATCCCACAGTTTAGGACTTTATTTGGTCAGTCGATCTATTCTTTCCAAAGTGTTAAACGGTTAAACTCACAACCAGCTGAACTTAATATTATACCTTGTTATGGAAATATGTTATATTGAGAAGTTATATTGAGACATTTATATTAAGAATGAACTTTTCTGTGTATTCTTACATACTGAGACAACTGTGTGCCATCTCTTCATGACATAGTGATATTCTGATTGTGTCACACTGTATAATATTAGGTTAGGTCAAATAAATTGATATTAGAAATCCCTACGTCTAGTGTTTCCATGGAAACGACCATTGGAGCACTAGATATCCTTAGATTGAGCGTCTCCTATCTGATGAAGGCGCCTGGGAGTCTGGAAACTTCACCATGGAGAAATGTTTACTGATAGGGTAGAGACAATAGTAAGGTTGTCTAAATCTATAAAGTGGTCAGTCAGTTGGTGGAAGGCAGGATTCAGCTGTTGTGAACACTCTGTAATACTGTTCCTCCTTATTTGTGCAAACAAGTTCAAGTTAAACCTCCAAGAAATGAAGAAATCTTTTCTCACCTTTTTATTTAAAAAGTTTTTTGACTATATACCTGAATTTACATTATTCATCACAATGGTAAAGTCTTGGCTGCAAGACAATCAACAGTGTAAATGAGTTAAATTAGTAGCAAGTATGAATGACTGAAACTTTAATAGATGTGCATAGAGTGTATAAGTATATTGTATTTGATAGTTTCTATTTCCTTTTTTGATGTTTTTTGAAAGCCTTACATTGAGTGAAAAGAGTTGAAAATTAGTATTAGATAAATACTGGAAACCATCACCTCAGTTGCTACTTGTCCTGCTGTCCTGCACTGTGTTAGATTGCAAATATATATATATATATATATAATTTATAAATAAACCACTTAACAAAAAAACATAACAAAAAAAAAACCACATGATGCTTGTAAAGTAAAACTGCTTCATCCATCTTTACAAGTAGAACGTTGGTGGTGACTGCAATGAAATAAACATCCCTTTATATTCGTTGTTTAATACCAGACTTCTCTCTGTCTACCCAGACTAAGCGGCTGTAACCTCTCAGAGAGAAGCTGTGAAGCACTGTCCTCAGTTCTCAGCTCCCAGTCCTCCAGTCTGAAAGAACTGGACCTTAGTAACAACAACTTTGCGGATTCAGGAGTGAAGCTTCTATCTGCTGGACTGGAGAGTCCAACCTGTACTCTGGAAACTCTCAGGTACAATGTTCTCAGTTCTGGTGAAACCAGGTTTCTGTCCATCAATCGATCTTCTGTGATTTCTTTAAAGTCTTTGAAATCTTTGATATGAGTTACAACATCATTTAGGACAACATGAACCACCCGTTTATCTTTAGTATTTTAGTTTCAGTTAAATGGGTCAAATGTTCCTCTTTAATCTTTTCCAACCCTGGTCTTTAAGATACACTGCATATTTTTAGATGTTAATGTGTTTAACATCCCTGATTTCAATTGATGGATGATTAACAGACTTTTACTGAACTGTAGTCATCTGAATGAGGTGAGTTAAAGCAGGGAAACATCTAAAACATGCACAGTTAAGGTAGGGTGTACATCAATGTTCTCATCATGTGTTGAATTGTGTGTCTGCAGCTTATCAGGCTGTCTGATCTCAGAGGAAGGCTGTACTTCTCTGGCCTCAGCTCTGAGCTCCAACCCCTCGTATCTGAAAAAGTTGGACCTGAGCTACAATCATCCGGGAGACTCAGGAGTGAAGCTGCTGTTGGCTGAACTGAAGGATCCACACTGGAGACTGGAAGATCTCAGGTATGGAGAAATCTGCTAGAGGAGGGTCAGCAGATAAAATAGTGTTAATTTGCTTCGATAAAATTCAAAATCAAGTGTTGAGGTCATTAAAACTACACCAGTGTCTGCATTGCAAGGTGAAATGGGTGTACAACCGTTAGAAAACAGAAGGATTGGCATTGGTAGTGAGTAATGGTAATTACTCAGATCCAAGTATTGGTATCCAGTGCTGACACAGTTACTTTGAAAAAGTAATATGATTACTGACTAGTGGTTACTCCTTCCAAAAGTAACTTAGTTACTTTACTTATTACTTTATTTTAAAAGTAACTAAGTTAGATTACAAGTTACTTTGTTAGTTACTTTCTGCAGCTCCCAATAACACTCCGCACTGCCTCAACATAAACACAATAACCACTTTTACATATAATCACTTTATTTGAAGTGCATTTTAACAGTAAGAACGGATATATACTTGTTTTTTAACCTCACATTGACACCAGCAACTATAAAGGAATAAGCTGTGTCTTGGGGACATACTTGCTCTCTCACTGCATGTACAAATGGAGAGTTCCACTAGGGGGCAGAGTAGGCCTACAGAGTACAGAACTCAGATTCAGGCCAAAACAAACATGGCACCCGCAAAGGAGATTATCAGCTGTTTCGGCAGCAGTAGAAGGTAGGATCATATTTACCGCTATTGATACTTGTTTTCTTAATACTAATGCCGCCATGTACCTAATATATCTTTTTGCTCAAGAAAATGACAAAAATAGTAACTCACAGTGGCTTGAACAAGTAATTTTAATCTGATTACCTGCATGAAAAAAGAAACGCGTTAGATTAGTCGTTACTAAAAAAGTGGTCATATTAGGAGTAACGCGCTACTAAGTAACGCGTTACCGGCATCACTGTTGGTATCATATCAGTAGTATCTTTGCTTCCCTAATTTTTTTTTTTTTTTTTTTTTTTTTTTTTTTTTTTTTAAATATAAAGATTTGCTCTTTACCTTTATTTTTTTTTTTTTTTTTTTTTTTTTTTTAACGTGTCCTGTCTAGCAGTATGCTACTCAGAATTGGTGTCTGAGTACCAAGTACAAGCCCAACAGTTTTACTTTCCCAAGCAGAGTATTACAGCTTCGCTGTAGTACGCCACTTGATGTATATGTATGAAAAATCTTTATTAGTGATTACTGTGGGTTCAATTTCCTGACGTCATGGACATTAAACTGAGACAAGAAGGGAGAAAGGAAGAAGGTGAAGAAAAGAAACCGGACCAACAGAGGCTACATGTGAGTCCTCCACCTCTGCCGGACGGCAGAGAAACAGTAATACAAAAACAACAAAGTGTACAGAACCAAACCAATAGTTCGGATCTGGTAGAATAAACAAAGAATTACACATTCACTACACACAAGCATTGATTAATGAACATAATACAAATGTTTCTGGTAAGCTCCTGTGAACAACTAACTAATGATGATAACCTCAGCCTAAGATTTGTCCGTCCTCACCTATGTCCCCACACCTATGTGTGTGCGAGCATGCAGGTCGGAATAAGGTTTCCCCATGCAAGTGATTGATAGCTGGTGTAAGGAACCGTCAATCCGTCCTACAGGAATCGGCACAGACATGGAGGAGGCAAGAGATGTATGCATCCAGCGTCCCACAGAGTACAGAGTCCACAGGCGGATCAGCGCAGGGTCGATCACCCGCCAAGAGGGGAACAGATGGAAGCCCCAGGGGAGCACCCACCAGCCGCGATGCTGGGGCCCGAGAGATCGCAGTGACGAGCCCACGGGCTCCGCCGGTAACCGGCTACGCCAGGGCGGGCCCGGACCAGGAACCGGAGGCCACGGGGACCAGGGGCACCCCACCCCCCAGCGGGGCCCCAACCAGTGACCAGCCGACAAGGGTCCCCCGCCGCCGCCGCAGGCAAGGAGGACCCGCAGCCAACCGACGGACAACACACGCCGCCGCCACCCCGGACCAGTACCCACCGCCAACAACCCGGCCCGCCTCCACACATCCACACGCCAGGGAGCCACAGCGGATGTACGCCCTCCCCAGGCCGCGCCCAGCCGGCACCTGGACATCCAGATCTTCCAGCTCCAGGGTCCAGATCCCGCCCCACGTGGGGCGCCAAGATCAGGGGCCCAGCCAATGCCGGACAGCCCCACCAGGCGAACAGACCAGCCAGCTGAAGTCCTGGAACCGGCAGGAGGATTGGGCGCCAGGCACGGTCCCCACCCATCCACCGGACGGCACCAACCTATTCTACAAACCCGGCACCCCCATAAGAGGTGCCCCAGTCAATCCAAGGAGGACATCGGCCCGAAACAGCGGCCGCCCGACACACCGGACCACCCAGGACCCGCCCGACATGCACCAGGACCGAGCCGGGCCGCAACCGGGACCCCCAGCCCCAGGCATCGAGAGTCATCATCAACCAGCGGGCAGGAGCAACCATCACCGACGGGGAGTGACGGGGAGGGAAGAAGATGCATCAGGCCAGAGAGCAGCCAAACACCCAACCTGACAGGTAGACATAGACAGACAGAGACACTCATACGTACCCTCCCTTTCTTGTGTACACATTCTTACAAATACAGGACATACGAAAAAAGGACGCTATACCCTCATTCATACCCCCCATACGTACACTATACTCCATACTCCCAGGCCCAGGGACAGACACCCCAGTAGAGAACCCTGCCCCTGCACCCAGGAGACAGACCCCTTTGCCCACCAGGACGGGGACAAGTAGACCGCCAAGGCCCCACACCGGCAAGAGCAGCCCACCAGCCCAGGACCCCGACCAGACGGCGTGATGTTCTATCCGGGCTCCGACCCCTGATGGTCCAACGAACAGGGGTGTGGAAAGACCCCCCAGCCTCTCTCCCCCAGCTCAATGTGGTGTTGTTGCGTGTTGTTCTAATGTGCACTTAAAACAGAGGGGGGGGACATGGGAATACTGCCGGGTACCCCCATCTCCCCCCCCGGGCCCTCAGTGTCTAGATGCGTTTAACCAGTGGGTGCCGGCACCACAGGCGAGGCCCCCACAACGGGGGGGCCTCGCCTGTGGCGCCACACCGCCAGGTCCCTACATGTGCGTTCCCTGTAAATGTTGCAAGTGTAGTGTCTAAATTGCTCAATAAAATCGGGACCCAGGCCGCCACCGGGTAGCGAAGATGCTTCCCTAATTAAAATCTTGTACTTATAAACTTACAACACCACACTCTTCTGTAAAGCCTTGTAATTTAGCGTATTTTTGTAAGAAATGTCCATTTCAGTATAAATATTATCTGCTTCACTAGATAGATTTATTTCAGGATACATTCACATCTACATTATTCTATACAACATATCCATCAACAATACCAGAATCTATATTTTAGCTGCTACCTCTATTCAGTCCCTGAGTACACTGTTCTCCCTTTCACACTTCCTCCAGTTTTACTAAACTCATCTGCTGCACCTGCCACAACAAAAAGAAAAAGAAATTCTGTAACGCTTTAATGCATTTAATATGGAAAACACATTTGACTTAACTAATTAAGATATTTTCAATGGCAAAACATGCAGGCTTATTTTATATTACTTTCATTCTTTTCTCTTTAAAATCTGGACTTTGTGTATTTATTGTCTCTGTTTTAAAGAAAGAAATAAGTGATCATACTGTCATTTGGACATAAAAAGTGATTTTACAGTAACTACTTGCTTCTATATTGACAAGAGAAATCCCCTCATCTCTTCTGTATCCTGACTCTGCTTAAGACACTAATTCACTTGTTACAATGGTCATAATAGCGTACAAAGGCTTCAATTAATCTGTGATAAAAGAAAAGAGAAAAGCCTTTGCTATGGGGAGCAAAGAGTCATTAAAAATGCTCCATCAAGAACATAGAAAGGAAATTAATAAGAAAAATATAGGTATAAGTATGAAGTAGAAAATTATTTTAAACAAAATCACATGAAGAAGGTGTGGGAAGGTATGAAGCTAATGAGTGGATATGTAGGCAAAGGCACCAACTAAACGGCTCTATGGAATATGCAGATACGTTAAATAACTTTTATAACAGATTTGATAAAACCGATTTTTTTTAATGATATAGCTGTCTTACAGGACAGTTAACCAACAAACCAGAAGGAGGATATACCATTCAAACTATTAAGCATGAGGTGTATACAATGTTTAGAAAGTTGAAGGGCACCAAAGCTGCAGGTCCTGATGTGCTAGCTTAGCCAGTATCTTCTCTACTTTATTTAAATATTGCTTTTCTGCTAATGTTTTACCTGATTTATGGAAGGAATCCTGTATCATACCGTTACCCAAAAAGAAAGCAGTGAAATGTAAGAATGACCTGAGACCGGTGGCTCTCACCTCAGTCACCATGAAAGTGTACCAAAAAAAAATGTTTTAAATAAATTAAAGCCACATGTGGATAAATATCTTGAACTCTGCCAGTTTGCATAGCAGAAAGGAAGACCGGCAGAAGATGCTATTGTTTTTAAACTGGACTGTATTTATTCACACCTGGACACTAGTAGGCGCTGTGTCAAAATATTATATTATGATTTTAGTTCAGCTTTTAGCACTATTCAACCACATGTCATGGTTGTAAAGCTCATAAATATGATGGTACCAGGAGTTTTCAGTTTATTTATTTTAAATATTTTAGAGAAGAGTCCTGATGAACTCCAGCATAAAGTCAAATAAAATCTCCACAAATACAGGTTCTCCCCAAGGCACAGTTCTATCACCATTCTCATTTACTATTTACACTGCAGACTGCCGTCCACAGCACCCACGTTACAAAGCAGTGAAATTTACAGATGACAGCGCTCTATTAGGTCTAATTGAACAGGACAACGATAGGCAATATAGAATGGAGATAAAAGCCTTTGTTGAGTTTTGTGACAGTCACTTTCTGGAGCTCAATGTCAAGAAAACAAAAGAGTTAGTGATTGATTTTAGAAGAAATAAGACAGAAAGTGAGAAAATTAAAGGAGCAACTGTAGAAAGACTGAACACATACAGATACCTGGGTATTGTTTTTAATGATAAACTGACATGGTCTGATCATATTTCATCACTGCTGGACAAAATGAGTCAATGTCTGTTCTGTATGAGGAAGTTTCAGTATTTTAATGTTAATTTTGATCTAATGAAGATGTTTGCTACAGTATGTCTGTTATATGTAGTGTGTGGAGCTACTGTGTCGTGGGATGGGGGAGGGGGGGGTGCAGGGGTTACCAAGAAGAAGAGGATTGATAAACTGAATAAAAGGGTAGAAAAAATGGCTGGGCTGAAAATTACAATTAGTAGTTTATATATACTTTGACCGCCTGGAGAAAATGACAGCTAAGATTATACAGGATACTTGGGCATGATGGTGGGAATTAGCAATGTAATTTCCATTTTTTATGGATGTTATAAATGTGATTTTGACTAACTTTGACTACACAGTAGAGTTTTAGTCTGATTTAAAATAACCCAACCATTCAGCAGCTTTGCAGTCATCAGGAAGTTTGTTCCAGATAAGGGGAGCATAGAAACTGAAAGCTGCTTCTCCATGTTTGGTTTTGATTCTAGGGATGATTAGTAAGCTAGAGATCAAGGACCTGAGTGATCTGGATGGTTACTATGGTGACAGCAGGTCTCCAACATCCTTTGGTGCTAAACCATTCAATGATTTATAAACTAATAAAAGCACTTAGAAGTCTATTCTCTGAGCTACAGGGAGCCAGAGGAAGAACTTTAGAACTGGGGTGATGTGTTCTACTTTCCTGGTTCTAGTAAGAACATGGGCAGCAGCGTTCTGGATCAGCTGCAGCTTTGTGATGGACTTTTTTAGGTAGACCTGTGAGGACGCTGTTGCAGTAATCTATCAGACTAAGGATAAATGCATGGATGAGTTTTTTTAGGTCTCCTTGTGTCATCAGTCCTTTAATCCTAGAAATGTTCCTCAGCTGATAGAAAGCTGACCTTGTTATTGCCTTTATGTGACCCTGGAGGTTCCGGTCTGAGTCCATTATTACACCTAGATGTCTGGCCTGATCAGTAGTTTCTAGTTTGATTAACTGAAGCCGTTTGCTGACTCTGGATCCTTCCTCTTTGGGTTCAACAATAATTACTTCAGTTTTGTTTCTGTTCTGATGGAGAAAGTTATGAGACATCCAGCTATTAATTTCCTCAATGCATTTATTTAGTACTTGGATTAGTATATAGTCACCTGGTGACATTGTAATGTACAGCTGAGAATCATCTGCATAGTTATGGTAATTAAAGTTATTGGATTGTATAATCTGGGTAGTGGGAGCATGTAGACATTAAATAGATAGATCTTGTAGATATTAAATCACATGTGGGAACCCCACATGTAATTTCTGTTCACTTTGATAAAAAGTTTCCTAACGAAAACAAAGAAATCCCTGTTCATCAGGTAAATATCAAACCAGCCAAGTCCTGTACCAGAGAGTCCAGCTCAGCTCTCCAGTTGTTCCGGTAATATTTTAGGATCAAATGTGTCAAATGCTCCACTGAGGTCCAACAGAACCAGCGCTATGGTTCTACCACAGACTGTATCTATGTGAATGTCATTGAAAACTTTGACTAGGACAGTCTCAGTGCTGTAATAAGCATGGAAACATGACTGATGCATATTGTAATGCTGAATCAGCTAGCATTACAGGGCACTTTTCATAGCAGGTCTACAGCATGATCTTCATAGGAGTTGAGCCTGATACTCGGCTGAAACGACTATCTGGTACGGATAAAGTACTTTTGCCGATAACAAGTATCATACGAGTACTGATGATTTCTTCTTTATAAATATGGTTTTATTTTTGGCAAAATTTCACATACACAAAAGCAAAGTCCTTGGCAGAAAACCTGAACTTCTTGTATTAAAAGTAGAACATGCACAATATAAAATGATAATCTCCTCATCAAAAAACACTAAGGCTCTAAAGACTGTTAACATCTGTAACCATCTGAAACTGCTAACTTGATTTTGGCTCTTGCAAACTTTTATTCATTTATTTTCCCCTTAATTTATTAGATTTTTGTACCTACTTTTTATCTCATTGTCCCCGTCGCTCTCGTTGCTCCTCATTGTAATACTACAAGTATCTGACACAAATGGAATAAAGCATTAATTAAGGTCCATAATCACTACAATTGTGTTGGTTCTGCTTTTATGGATAATGTGCTGGAAGAAAACCAGCTGGAGCAAAAATGTGTTTCTCATGTTTTTGGGATACAGCGATTTGGTGATTCTGAGGTGGACATTCGTTTTTTCAGCAGGTATGTGCATTTTGTAGTTTTTTTATACTTAGACCAGGTACAGGGCTCCTCTTGTGAACAGCTAACACAGACCGCTAGTTTAGGTTAGCCTAGCTTAGCTTATTTTAGCTTAGCCTAGCTTAGCTCATATCAGCCAGCATTGTCCTTCCCCGGTCTCAGATGAGAAATTATGTCCATTATCGTGATCTATCTCATATCACTGGAAAGCTTAAAGTCTCAGCTTGCAGAATCTGTTGGAATTGAGTTTATAGAGCAAACGGTTGAAGAGTTACGGTACTTTAAAGTATATAAGCCAACACAGCTACTCTAAGAGGCAAATGAGATCTAATTGATATAGAAATATGGGGCGATCTTTGATCAGGCAAAATTAATGAGATGAAGGTCGATTGATCGTTGGGTAGCTTTTAAGTTGTCCTCATCAGTTTCCTAATTAGACCTAAATTATTATATCTGTCTGGGTTTTGATGATGGAACCTCCGAGAATTTTTTTTATTCTTCAATGAACTAATTTAAACTAGAAATGAAATTAAATCATTTTTTTAAACACTTTTTTTGTTATCATAACTAAGTTTGTAAGAAGCAGAAACAAATCAAGAGACATGAGTAACATCAGTAAAAGAAAAGTAATATTAACTATTATATATTTTTAAATTGTCAGTAATTTAAATTAATGGCTTATTAATGGCTGACGTTTTTTAATCTTTTCAACATTTTATTACACTTTATAATATTAATGGCTGAAAGCTTTGGTTTTAAAGCGTTTTTTGCTGTGACATCTGACCGAGGTGAAGTTAGTTTTAGGGTGATGGTTCACTTGGGGACCATCAACAAATTAATTAGTTCCTTTTTGTGGTTTGAAAGCAGAGAGTGATGGGTGATGGAGCTGCCTGGGTCTGTGTTAATGATTCATTCAGAGTAGCTAGTGACTGTTGTATTCAGCTACCTGATAGGCTAGAAGATTTTCATTTTCTGCTTTTACTGTTTGCACTGGAAGTTTGCTGTGTTTTGCTTTGAAACATCTAGAATTATAATATAAAAATTAATATATTATTTTTACAGTTTTAGTGCTTTATTCTGTTAAAATGTGACGTTAAAATGGTATGATAAAAAGTCTGGTTTAGGCCATATTAAAGCCAGTATGGTTACAGTAGTAGTATAGTTCAGTATGTAGCGGTCCCCAGCCCTAGACAGTAGTTAACTATGACTAGTTAGTTTTCTGTAACCAACAGCAGAATGTCTTTAGCAGCTACTGTGAGCAGCACAAACATTCTAACTGCAGGTGTAGTGAACACCACCATGGGAACATGGAGCAGTCTTCCAGTGTCTTTGGATGGTGCAGAACGCTGTAGGTGGAGGTTCTCTGCTGTCTCTGCCCTGCAGCATCCAATGAAGGCCTTTCTGACTTGTTCCAGGCTGTTTCAGGCTGATTCACAAAGAGCCAAATGTTTCTGGTGGAAGAACAAAACTAGCTCAATGATTCATCAATTACATTTACCTCAAGCTGCTTTAAAATACAGTTTTCTGACGTTTTCTTTCATCTACATATATATTCATAAGTTGTCCTAAGTGCTTTTGATGGCATTAAACATTTTTAAAAATGGCATTAAAAGGGAATTAAAAAGCATAAAATAAAAAAGATAAATTCCTGAAAGTGAAAGAAACACCAATCCAGTTTATCTGGATTATCAACAGTTATTTTTAGTTCATAACTAAACTTTATGTCTTCTGGATAATCAGACATGATGGAAAATGCTTTATTTTACAATTCATTACAGTTAAATATGATAAATATATTAAAAAGCATTCATTGAAAATGGATTAAGTTTGATAAAATCAGTTAAGAGTAATAGATAAATAGGATAAACTAGTATTTAAAACCACTGTAACCAGAGTTTATTATGCTGTTTGTCCGTACAGTAAAATCTTAAAGAGTATTAATAGTTCATCTATTAATTATGGGATAATTAAGAGCCTTAAATGGATTAAAAAGTCTTAAATGTGTTAGTATTGACATGTTTTTAAACTAGACGTGTCTATCAAATATAGCTGCATATCAACTAATAAAATAAAGTCATGTTTTGTTCTTTTCTGTTGGCTGTTTCCTCTGGTTTCCGTACCGCTCTCTAACCATAGAATAAATGGAACTTTCCAGGCTGCTTCCTGATTCCATCATTGATAAATAATTTATTAACCAAATAAAGGTGAAACTCCAAAAATCAGAATATCTTAAAAAGTTCCTTCATTTCACTAATCCAGCTTGAGTAAATGTACTTTTGTCATGGCTCCCCAAATCAGCACAGACAGTGGAATAATGCTGGGAAAAACTAAGTCCATTTACAGTATTCATTTATTTATTGACAAAATAACAGATAACAGCAATAATATAAGTTAATAAACTAAACAGTCCATCCACTTTTTAGTGAAAAAGCTTTTGTGAAACGTTACAATGTTTTTGTGATTTTATTTTTCACCAATCACTTAAATTGTTAGAAAAGCTAGCAGAGTTATAGTCTACATTGTCACATAAACCTTAGCTAAATAAATTAACTTTAAATGTCCTTTTAACAGTTAAACTGTAAAATGTGAGCAGCTCAGATTGGGTCTCCACTAGAAGAACATCTCTGCTTTTATTTTGGTGCTACAGTCCCAGACCCACCCTGGGCCCCTTTTAGCCCTTCTTTATTTTTTAAAAGATTAGTTTTTTGTGCTGAAAATCTGCGTTTACGTGTGAATAACAGGCCAAACCGTAGAAAAATATCTCTATTTTCTGAGATACCCGGCTACGTGTGGACAAGGCTCTCTTGCAGTCGAATCAATAAGTTTATTACTTAAAAACATCAAAGCTAAACATCATATTTAGTCAAACAGCATCATGACATCGCTACAAATCCAGTATTAATATTAGCAAACATCAATGTATAAAGGCTTTAGGTTACGTTAGCTTGTTTCAGCGACGCTTGGTGAAACATCATGTGGATGTTTTCTGATGCTGGATCATTGAGCTCGTACTGCTGTGCTACACCAGCTCTACTTTGCAGTAAATACTCTGTACTTTGTTCTCTTCTTTTTTAGAATGGAACCATCCCAAACTTTACACATTTTCTAACGTTTATGGACATCTTTACTCTCCATCATCGCACCAACTAAATTCAAACTGTATCACGCGTTACTGTTGTGCTTTGCATAGGTTCGTCCAAAACAACGGTCCGTGTGGACCAATCAGATCCCTGCAGGTATAGTGTGCATCATAGGAATATAACGAGGCTTAAATAACGAGGCAGAGTTTTTGCCTCCAGCAATTTTTGGAATCGAGTAAATCGAGTTAGTCGACGAATCGCTGCAGCCTGAATTCCAAGTATTTAGAATACAGTAGCAGGATTCAGCAAAGTAACGGAATACGTTAGAAAATCCATTTTAAAGCAGGTATTCAGTAACTACATACATTTACAAAGTATTCTCCCCAACACTGCCTCTCTGTGTCATCTCTCTCTGAGGCTCATCAACTTCCATCTCTCCTCCTCTGCTGCACTTAGTCTGAAGCAACATGAAAATATTACTGTTTATTGCTGTACAAATATGTACATAGCTCAGAGTCTCCTATCTGCATTTTTTATTGTCTTCAGTTTTCACAAGTGATTATAAGAATAGTGAAAGCTGCTCCGTTTACAAAGTTATCCCACCCTTCCTTGTAACAAAAACTTACCTGACTTAAAGCATTCTGGGAGAAACTGACAGGATTTTGTTTGTTTTTTCCTCAGTTGGGAGGTTTTTGTATTTCTGCCATCAATATTCAGAATCAAATGACTGAGAGGAAAAAAACATGATTGGGAAATCCTTCATATATAGTTAACTCACCTCTGCTCTTTCTCATCAACGTTCATCTCTCCTTCACCTCTTCCATCATTCTGTTGTTCCACTTTGTCTGGACAGACATGGAAATATATATAAAAATATCTAATTGGCTGTTCTGATCTTATATTCCACGCCTAAGTAAAACTTTGAATGCTAGTAGTTCCCATTCACTTACATTGGTTTTATGCTAAGCTAAAGCAAACAGACTGCTGCCAGATCAGGGTAATTAACTCTGGTTACAAAATGTTTTTTTATCACTAATGTAATGCTGAGGAATATGGAAACAGACACATTTTTACTTGGAGGTGGAATATCCCTTTAAAGCAGCACCTGAGTTGCTGTGGAGGTTAGCAGTAGTTACCATTACATAGTTTTATAGTTCATTCTTACTTAATCCCATATGATCTGGTTATAGTTAGGGTTGGGCATCGTTTAAATTTGAACGATTCCAGTTCCGATACCGATTCCTCGTTTCGATTCCGGTTCCCAACGATTCTCGATTCCGATTCTTTTGAGAGGCAGGCCCAAATAAATGAATGTTTTTTAAATGAGCTAGCTAACCAGAGGTCTTTCTGGATGAAAAAGTCTGAATGAATTTCAATTCTCTGACCTTTTCACTATGACTTCTCACAGGGTTGTTTTATCAACTATATACATATCAAATCTATGAACTTGAATAATATTATACATTTCCTTCACACAGGGGTACACTTTTTATTTTTTAAACTTAATTAAAACACATTTACCACATCCTGAGCGTCTGATGCTGCAGCAGTTACTTAAACATGTAACCGTGCTCCCACTGATGGACTAACCTGCTGCAGAACATTCAAACAAACAATAAGGAACAACTTGTATCAACCCGGTCCAGATTAGCAGCAGCTACAGTGAAAAAAAACTAGAAATCATCAATGATCATATCTGCCCTTTCAGGCAATAGGCGTGATGGTTCTGGACAGATGGTGTCTCCTGCAGTGGAGAACACACGTTCACTGGAAGTAGATGACGCTTGAACGCATAGATATGAAAAAGCAATATCAGACAGTAAAGGATAAGTCTTTCGTTGGTTCCACCACCATGCAGCAGGGTCCTCAGACATGATGGCCAGTGGAATTTCCTGGTACATCTGCAGGTCTCTCTCCACTCGTTTCTTGATGGACATGGAGCTCTGCTGTGACACTATGTTCTCTGCCTCCTCCTCAGCAAACAGCTCCTCCAGTGGAGTCATCCTGGACCGTTTGCAGGAAGGCGGTTGCTAAAAAAACAAACACAAACCCAGAAGGTTAATCAGTAATATCACTAAAAAAGAAAAACATCCATTAAATCCATTTTTAAGATGGAGAACCTATATAATATCAGCTATCATACACTTACACTCACCTCCTCCTCTGCCTCATTCTCAGACTGGATGGTGTCCACATCAGCTCCACAGTCTTCCTCTGTTGACTAAAATGAACATAACTAAGTAGCTTTTAGATCTAAGATTTTAATAGGTGAAAATGACAGTTATGCATGAATGACATTTCACCTGGTCAATCAGCTTCCTCTGGATCTGGTCCCAGACGGTGTCATCATCCAACTTGTGTTTAAAGCGCGGATCCAACAAAGTGGCCACTTGGATAAAGTTCTTGATCTCATCATTCTGTGAAATACATATTGTTTAAATGTTTTAACAAGCCTCTGGAACAAAGATATCTCTATTCTTGATCCATTTCTTTCCAGCTGCCTGCCTCAGTCAGTTACCTGGTAGCGCTTTGATAGGTTTGCCCAAACCTGTTTTTTAAGGTTGGATACAAACACTGTGTCTCCCTCTTTCACGGTCAGATGTCCTTCAAGCTTTTGGAGAATGGGTAGTATCTGTCCACATGTGGGGGGGGGGGGTTCCGAAGACACGCAGAGTGTTGACGTGTAGAGAACTTTCATGAGATTGATGAAGTCTTCAGCTCTCCGAAAATCCTCCTCAGTCAGCCGAGCAAGCCTGTATGAAAAAGAATTGAGAACACATAGATTGGTGTTAGAAATGATCTCTTTTTTTCTTAACAAAACACCAGACATATGCACTCCCTACATTAGCACAAAGTCTATCATAGTGACAGCCCTTTGTAGTAAGTCAAGAGAACTAATACACTAATGCAGTGTATTCACTCTTAAACTGTTGTTAAAATGTATATTTGGTGTGTACTGGTACATTTAGTGTCTAAGCTCGTCTGTCTATCTCTACCTGTCCCTTTCCATGTTTTTCCTGAGCCGCTGATCCAAGCTGGCTGCTTGAATTGCAGGGTACTGCTCTGTGAATCTCTCCAGCATTAGATACAGGGAGTTCCAGCGCGTTCTCACATCAAGGATGAGTGAGTGTCGGGGCAGCTCTGATTAAATAAAAACATTAATTTTAAGTAATTTAGCAGGTCCTTTTCATCCTTGGAGACAAACAACAGTGGTATCTAAAATTGGACTTAAATACAATAGTACTACTCTGCAGAGCTCACAAATAAATCAGATCAGAAATATAAAGTCATTACATTAATATCAATGCATAACGGTTGAAATAAGCTAACTTCATGTGTCTTACGTAGAAGTTCTTGCTTCTCTTGGAGAACCACCTTCGCCATCAAGCTCCTCTTCATCCACACAACAATGGCTCGGACCTTGGCCACCCACTGACTCACTGAATTTAGGGACTATAGACTTTGTGCTGCCAGATTAAGTGTGTGGGCAAAACAGCAAAGTTTCACATATTGCAGGCGCTTAATAGCCACATCCATATTGGCAGCATTATCTACAATGATTGCTACAATTTGATGAGAAATGCCAAACTCTGACAGAATGAGACTGATTTCCTCTGCCACAACACAACCGCTCTGTGCTTTGTACACAGCTTTTGTTTTTAGCACCTTTTGCTGCATTTTGCCCTCCACTATATGGTGTGCTGTGATGGTGAGGTAATGGTCCTGTGCAATGCTACTCCAGCCATCACATGTGAGTGCAACAGAGCAGACATTACTGAGCTCTGTAATTACATTGGACTTCTCAACTTTGTACCAAGATGGTATTAATTTATTAGCTAAACAGTCCCTGGAAGGTGGTGTATACTTGGGGTTTAGGGTTTTCACCATGTCCCTGCAAACATAAACAAACATGATATAACCTCGTTGTTACTGTAATTTCATTTAATAATTAGCTTTATTATATCGTTATTGTTTAACTAACCTAAATGTTGCTGATTCCACATCTGAAAAGGGATGCAGGTTTTTCACAAAATATGCGGTAACCTTTCTGTGGCACTCTTCTATTTGTTGCACGGACATCTTTCCCTTGGCAGCTATGGTGATATATGGCAGCATCATGCTGTGGGCTGTTTTAATTGTATGTGGCAGCATCATGCTGTGGGCTGTTTTTATCATATGTGGCAGCATCATGCTGTGGGCTGTATTTACTGTATATGGCAGCATCAAGCTGTGGGTTGTATTTATTGTATGTGGCAGCATCATGCTGTGGGCTATTTTTATCATATGTGGCAGCATCATGCTGTGGGCTGTATTTACTGTATATGGCAGCATCATGCTGTGGGCTGTTTTTATTGTATGTGGCAGCATCATGCTGTGGGCTGTTTTTATTGTATATGGCAGCATCATGCTGTGGGTTGTATTTATTGTATGTGGCAGCATCATGCTGTGGGCTGTTTTCATTGTATGTGGCAGCATCATGCTGTGGGCTGTATTTATTGTATATGGCAGCATCATGCTGGGGCTGTTTTTATCATATGTGGCAGCATCATGCTGTGGGCTGTTTTTATCATATGTGGCAGCATCATGCTGTGGGCTGTTTTTATTGTATATGGCAGCATCATGCTGTGGGCTGTATTTACTGTATATGGCAGCATCATGCTGTGGGCTGTTTTTATCATATGTGGCAGCATCATGCTGTGGGCTGTTTTTATTATATGTGGCAGCATCATGCTGTGGGTTGTATTTATTGTATGTGGCAGCATCATGCTGTGGGCTGTTTTTATCATATGTGGCAGCATCAGATTTGAAATCATTCCTGAACCAGAATATCCTATTTGTAATAAGCTCACAATATTTTAGTCCTCACTGTACACTGTTATTTGTAATGTAGTGTTTTTATATTGAAGCTTTTTATCTTTGTATGAATCTGTCTCTGCTGCTTTTATGCCTGAATTTCCCCAGTGTGGAACAATGAATGGAATTTGTATTCTGTTATATGTATAGGGTAGAATAGAAGTTGGTATTTAGAGACTGTAAAAGAGATTTTGTGTTGGTGCTCAAACTTTTTAGTCTGTGCTCCAAAAGCAGCAATCTTTGTAGCACAAGTGCTAGAAGCTAAAAAAGTGAAGGTCCAGCCCTGGACCAGGTAGACGCTTCGGATATTGTTGTTCAGGAGCTGCAGAACAAAATGATTCCAACATGTGAAGCCCATGTCCAGGATCCTTGTATGTGTGGTGGATCTTGATGAACTAACTCCAGCCTCAGTCCACTCCTTGTCAAGGTCCCCAACACGTCTGAACGGCCTTTTCCTCCCAGTCCTCTCCAGGCTTTCTTCCTTCCACACAACTTTCTATCAATGTGCTTTAATACAGCTTCTTTAGCAATGACCTTCTGAGGCTTTCCCTCCTCATGGAGGGGGTCAATGATGGTTTTCTGACCAACTATCAGGTCAGCAGTCTTCCCCATGATTGGGATTCCTACTGAACCAGACTGAGAGACCAGTTAAAGGCTCAGGAAGCTTTTGTTGCTCTGCTGGATTCATTAGCTGTTTACAGAGTGACACTCTGAGCCCAAAATATTTCACCTTCTAACAAGATTCTCATTTTATCACATTATCAATTTAAGCTGTAAACATTAGAACTAATAAAGGCTGAAATGTCTCACTTTGCATGGAATGAGTATATATCATAAATTAGGTTCACCTTTTAAGTTACTGAAATAAATCAATATTCTAATGTTTCACATGTAGTCTAATATGAATAATGAATCAGTGGATTGTGATAAAATGTGAATTTTATTTTAGACGGTCTTAAAAAGTGTTGAAAATGTCTTAAAATAGATGCTGAGATTCCTGCATAGAGCCTGAAAATGTGTTTTAGTGATTTCAGTCAGTTGATGAAAGTGATTGATGTGGATATAGAGTTGTATAAATGTAGACAAAGTAATGAACGCATTAGAAACTGGTTCAGGATTAAAGAGAGATCTTTTTTTCCAGTCCAAATGTGTTCTTGTCAAATAGAGACAGGGTTCAGCAGGTAGTAAAAGGTAGGAAATGAAATGAGCTCAAATTAAGGCCATTAAAAGGTGGAAAATTCCTTCCTTTGGACAAATGAGTTGTGCTACAGCAGCACCAACTGTCCTTACTACGTCCACTGCAGTTGGACATGTCTTCATCATCTTCATCAACTATTCTTTCTTTCTTTGGATTTGGACAACAAATGTCGGACTGTTCCTTTCTCAGTGGAGGACAATGTGTGTCTGAGAGACATGTAATGTCCATGTTTGCTGCTGAAAGAGACTGATGGTCTGACCCCCCTCCTCCTTTCAGGGTGGAGCCTGCTGGAGTCCGATGGTTGACACCAGGTCTGAGGAAGTGTAAGTGTGTTTTTCATTGGATTCATGACAACAAAGCAGCTCACATTCAACCATCTTCAAACTGTCCCATCACTCATTCAGGAGTCATCATCAGTGTCAAGAAATGATCAATAACTGCAGCTGGATTGTGTTTGTTCTCTCCATCAGATTCCTGTCAACTCACCATCGACACAAACACAGTGAGCAGAAACCTGAAACTGTCTGAAGACAACAGGAAGGTGACATGTGAGAAGGAGCTTCAGTCATATCCTGATCATCCAGACAGATTTGATTTTTATAATCAGCTTCTGTGTAGAACTGGTCTGACTGGTCGCTGTTACTGGGAGGTCGAGTGGAGAGGATGGGTTTATATATCAGCGAGTTACAGAAGAATCCGGAGGAAAGGAAACAGTAGAGACTGTTTGTTTGGATATAATGATCATTCCTGGAGTCTGGAATGCTCTGATCGTCATGGTTACTATGTCAGACACAATTACATAAAAACACGTCTCTCCTCCTCGTCTCTCAGTAATAAAATCTCCGTTTATCTAGACATTCCTGCTGGCATTCTGTCCTTCTACAGCGTCTCCTCTGACTCACTGATCCACCTCCACACCTTCAACACCACATTCACTGAACCTCTCATACCTGGGTTTGGGTTCTGGTCTTATTCTGATTCCTCAGTGTTCCTGGTGTGAGTTGAGTGTAGAGCGCCTCCTCCTGGCAGAGAAACTCTCTCCCTGTTGAACAGATAGTTCAGTCTCTACATGTCTGTCTCTTTCACTCAGAAACACGTTTTCAGATTCATGGATTCAATCTGTTTCTTTCTGAAATTCTTCTAAATGATTCCTTGGAAACTTCTTCCTCTTCCAGTCCTTTAAAGATGGAAGCTGGGATTATTCCAGGATGATTCCAGGATTCTTCCAGGATCTTGTTTTCCTGTCTGTTTCCAGTCAAAGCTTCCCACTGAATATCAGGATGTTGTTTTTTTTCCTTTCATTCCTGACTCAGATTTCATTGAAATGTTTCCCAGTTTCTCTCAATCACTGGACATTATCTGTTTCTGTCGCCTCCTAGTTTTCTAAACACGTCTTAGATTCAAATGTGAAACATCTTCCTGTTGGAGATTTGCTGCAGTTCTACTTCATGTGTTTTAGTCAGCAAGAAACTGATTTTCTTCTTCTGGATTTGATTCATTTGCTGCTCATTCTGTTCTCTTCAAATGTCAATATTTCAATAAAACATTTTACTTCTCCAAGACGTTTCAGTTTATTCCTACAGCACCAATTCACCACAGATTTCATCTAGGATTATTTTACAAGGAAAATCATTTTAATCCAATTATCCAAACATTCCTATCAGTGAAAAGTTTTCTATGTAAGGAATCCCAGCAGATTATGCTGAGTCATTGATGTGGGGGTTACAGCCCTCCTCTCCATGCAGGCAGACTAAACCTGACGGCCATAGTGAGAAAACTCAGTGGAACGTCGATGCCCCCCCCCCTTCCCTCCCCCACTAAAAACAAAAAAACAACTTGAAGCTCAGCGTGAGGGTCAGAGATGTTAATGAATGAGGAGAAAAAGCTTCTATGAGTCCTATCAGCTCATGGTGACGACCAGTGATGGTGAAGGGTCGCATCAGAAAGGAAGAGCGCTAAACACAAAAACACTGACATGTATTTATTTCACTGGAGTCTGGGAAGGAGTAGGAAATAAAAATGAACAAAGGGTTTGATTAATACCAAGATTTACTGGTTCCAGGTCCATTTATGAGACGGGATTTTCTTTTATAATATGAGAAATATGAGATTCTTTCTTTTACACATATGATGTTTTAGTTCTTTAAAAATGAGGGAAATGCTTAAACTACATCACAGATTGGTGAAAATAGTTGTAAATAAGAGTAAATGTGGATCTTTGGTTAGTTATTTAAGTTGTTTTCAGTCACTATAATTACACACTTTATGGTTTAATAAATATGGTTAGAATGGAAAAAGTAGAATTCAGAAAAATCTAAATGGAAAAAAGTTTAACCTTTGAAATAAAGCATTTCTAAAATAATTAATTTCATCTGTAGAGATGAAAAGAAAAACAGTGACTGAGACATAGAAGACGTTATTTAGCCTCTCTTTGTGAAAAGTGATGAAGCTGACATGTAATCAATGTTTACAGTTTAATAAAGCTTTAAATATTACAGTTTAGTTTAAATCCAAGAGAATTATATGAACTTTTTCTGTTCTGAGCATCACACAGACTGAGCAGTCTGGATTAAATGTTACCATTAAATTAATAAAATAAACTTGGAAATTATTATAAGACCTAAAACAATAAAATGAGCTGCAAACATTTGCAGTTGTTGTAAC
>JAPXFQ010002829.1:0-236290 GCA_028564705.1 Apricaphanius iberus
ATTGGCATATATGGTTAAAAAAGCAATACTATTAGGTTTCCAATGATAAAACATATAAATTAATGTAAATCATAAATCAGAATATCATGGATTCAAAAGTAAAAATGGCGGGCCATCTGAACATTAAGGGGTTAACCCTCTCTTCTAGTGATCATAAAAGGCAAGGATCATGTTCATGAACTCACTCTCTTTGTCTGGCTTTGTAACCATACAGCCTAACAGGGATGTAAAGAGGAGTAGCAAAAGCAAATGAGGTGGATTAGCAGTGCTTGCCAACGAGTGATGGTGCCATCCAGGACATGTTAATATTGAATGTTGCCTTTGCTGAACGGATGTTGTGCTGTTGGCGTGTCATGACATTAATGAGACAGTCACAGAGCAAAACGTCTTCTGTCAGAGGTCTTTACAGAGTCATTGCAAGACTGACTGCTATCAGATATCCTTCCGACCAATAGCATCACCATCTACTATGACTCTGAAAATACTTGGATCGTTTAAATATAAATTTCCCTTTGGGATAAATATATTATTGTTCAACTGAAGTAATGAAAAAACCCACATATAATGGTTTAAAATCCAACATCTCCACAGTTTAGCAAGAAAGTAGTTATAGTTGCTTACCTGAGCCCACCGGGTGTTGATACCCCTGATGTCTTTGTGCTTTTCAGCAGGAAGGGTTAGCATGGTTTGCTTGGCGTTCAGATTCTCAACTGCCAACTTTTTGGCAGGAAGCTCCTCCACACATGGCTTAAACACACAATCATGGAAAATATTAATTTCATGTGGCCCTTGCAGCTCTTACCGGCCAGTAACTCTACAAGGCAGTAGACATTTATGCCTAATTTCCACTGAGCTGTAAAACTAGGGTGGGTTCGGTACGCTACTTTAAGGTCTGGCGTATTCAGGAGAGCCATTCTTATTCTCACAGGGCAGGTCGGGTTCAACCCCAAAACAATGTTTCATTTACAGCTTTTTGACCATGATGACTTCATTCTTTACCTGGACTTTGCCCAAAGTGTCCCTGATATGCTGTGGTTCTGGAGGGTGTAGAGGGATGGCCAGCACACCCTCTGCTTTATCCAGCCAACCCAGCATCGAACCCATGTCCTCCTCTAGCTTTCCGGCAGCTGTTCCTGCCTCAGAAGACCTGCAGAAACGTACAAGGTTTCATCGATTCAGTGGCATCTTTTTGGTTGGTTGTTACAGATGGATGAACGGACAGACGGAGGAATGTGGTTGAATGGGAAGAAAGCTCACCTCCTCTTACGCTCCCTGAGCTCCTGGCAGACGTTCACCCAGCGAGTGTTGAGTGATTTAAGCTGCGATTTGAGGCGTAAGGCATCATCTGGTGTGCTCATCTGGCGGATTTCTTCTCCTGCAGAGTTCACTCTGCCTAACACCACCTCCTGGTGTGGTATATCTTCCACTAGGTCCTGTGCAAACACACACGTACGATAAGGTGAAGTGCCTCTCTATATGCACATCTATGTCAGTTTAAATATGCACATGGGACAGGTCTTTGGGGCTAACTTTGTTCACCTCAAAATTGCCTAAATAGGTTTCATCAGGTGAGAAATCGTTCTAAAAATGTAAATACGTTGTTGTACTATTCAGGTGAATGTCGATAAAAGTAATGCAATTTTTTTGATAATTCAGTTTAAAGGCAAAAGTCAAAAATTAGATGCAATTAAGGCTTCAGCTGATTCAGCTTGAAGCACAAATATAGTAATCTTATAAAGACAGATAGCTGAGATAATTACCAGTAACCTTACCTTGGTGCAAATTTAAACTGACCTAAGGTGCTTTTAACAAAGATTCTGTTTTACTATGTCTACGTAAAAAAAAAAAAATCAGAAAAGAAGAATTGAGCGTTACCCTGAGTTTCTGTCTGTGTGCCTCTGGCTCACTCTCAGACAGTTTCAAAGTGCTCTCTGCTTTGTTCAGCCAATCCTCCACTACCTTCTGATCCGAGACAAACTTTTGCCACTTGGAGTTGCAATCCTTCCAACGCCTGAGCAAAAAACACGAGCAGAGACAAACCACAAAACACAGGAGACATTTTCATATTTGGTGAATAATTGCAGAAAAAAATAAAATTAGTACAAATTCAATCACTTAAAAGGTTTAACACATCAGGACATAAAAGAAATCAAACTGTTACCCAATAACGCTGTAGCTTCTAGAAGCACAATGTCAAGAACTTGAAGTCATTTTCTGAATATTCCTCTCATCTTTTAGATTTAGATGCGCAAGTTTGTGGCTTAATTTCAATCGATTTTTATTTATTTTTTTTAATCAAGATGGTGAAATCCCTAATATGCATATTTAAATTTACGGTGATCCGTTTCTGCTGATCATAACGGGTTACTTTGTCCACTGCAAACTGGAGGAGGTTCTGAAAGCGATTGGCAAGCTGAACTGAACTGGACGCTGTGTCCGGTGATCTGGCCGGTGTTTCGGAACTCAAACGGAGAAACTTTCAGCACGGCTCAGAGGAAACTGAACTGAATCTGATTTTGACATTATGAATTGAACTTCTGAGAGACTCAAGGTAGAGAAAAATTGCTCCTCCTGTACCCCAACAGCTGCCTTATCATAAATTTGACTCTCTATGGAAATCTTGATTGGGCTGCAATCTCAAATCCCTCATGAATTATGGACTATATGAGAGGGGAGGCCAAAAAAGGCTCTCTCTCATGTACGTACGCCAGTCTTAACATATGCACACACCTCCCTGATATCGCTGTCCTGGCTGAATCCACCGATCTCCTACTCACTTCAGTGGGTGGATGTTGAGCTGCATTCCCAAAGGAGACACTGAAGATCCCACCCACCCTGCCTGCCTATTGTTCCCTATGTCGTGACTGTTTCAGTAGCTGACTGCATGCCCCTCAGTAGCCCATATCCGTATGTGCTGTTGAGTGCGTTATGCTCTTGGATGGCTTTTACTCTAAACTTAATCTTGTTGTACCTCTGGTTCAATTACAATAAACGTGTACCTGATCTAATCTGTGAGGTATCTAGATCATGTGGTGACAAATCGTCACTCTTTCCTTTGCCTAGTGTGTCGAAAAACCACTTCTCAAGTTTATTTACTTGTAAGATTCTCTACATTTTATCCTGAAATGCTCAGATACATTCAGAATATGAGAGTGATTTTTCTTTTCTGTCGTCAAATTTTCATGAAAGGCAAACTCTGAGGGATGCTACAGGCCAATCTGAGATTTCTAAATGGGAGGGAAAAAAAGATATTCTGAATTTAAAAATGCATTTGTGTTAATTTGTCGTGCAAATGTATGTACCCCTTATTAAATGCAAATAAAAAAAAGCTTTCATTAGCTAGAATAGATTTTTGGCAAGCAAATTTGGCAAATTCGTTTGATTTCTGTTTGACTCTACTACCTACATTATCCAATTTTTGAGCAAATCTAAGAGTGCTATTTTATTTTATATTTTAAATTATGCTTTTGCCTTGTCAGTGACTTTAGTCACTGTTGTTTGGGTAGTTACAATGGCTTCAATAATCCCCAACAGTTGCCTTCTGCCATTGCTTTCAATGTCTTTCCTACTTGGGTTTTGATATTGCTATAAAGCACCTCTATTGAAAAAGACAATCAGTTATCCAATACATCATATAAGCTTGGCTCTTATTTAATTTCAAACCAATAAATTCTTGACTTATGCATTCAGTTGTTTACTTTTATGTGCTCCATTCTCTTGTGTCACAGGTTTTTCATCTCAGTAAAAAACAGTGTAAAACCTGCAAACTGTTGTATCTTTCTCCTTACTTCAGTCGGTCTTTGTAGAGCTTGTTCAGTTTTTCCCAGTTATTGCTGAGTAGGGAAGCAGTCTCCTGAACTCTTTGACCCTCCAAAGGCCGAGAACCCACCACCATATCATCTCTATGGGCCAGTGCTCCATCCACTGGGCCGTGCAGTTTGTCGATGTTCTCCTTCACGTCCTGTATATGAGGAAGTAAAAGAGACACAGGATTAAAAATGTTAAAGTGAATGGAATAATATAGGGTCTAAATAGTAAAAAAACATAAATATATCTGTTTTTAGTCAGGACTTTATCTTGTTGGTAAGCTTTACAAATACAAACATGATAATCATGTCTTGAATCATTTTCAAATTTGATTAACACAGATACTTCTTCATTTTAAGAGATTTTTTCATTTCAGTTTTAAACAGTTTCTTATTTGGATTATGATTGGTTGAAAATGTGACCATTAAAATCGGTGATAACACGTGAACCACCAATATTACACACAAAGGTATCCCACGGGGATGTGTTCTAAGCCCAATTTTCAACTGTTTATTCAACAAAAATGCCACCCACAAGAACAAAATCCGTCTACACTTTGTGGATGATACCACACTATAGATAAAGGGACAGAGCGTCATCAGCCACTTTTCATGTGAGATCTAGAAATTGAGAGGTGGGAAGCCTTATGGTGCATTCAGACCGTACACCTTGTCTGCGTCAAGCAACGCTCCCAACGCATGTAGCTTGACGTATATAAATTTTTAAGCTGAAGCTTGCAAAGGCTAGACATCGTCGTCATCGGGCGACGCCACCACAGTGAAACGGTCTGATTGGTTGCCGCACTGTGTCAAGTGCGTCAAGTCCGTCAAAAGTTCGGCTAGTTGAATTTCTGCGTTGCTTGCGTTTGCTACGTTGCCGCTAGAAACGCAGGTAATGCTTGAATAGTTAACGGAGCCAACGCACACAACGCAACACAGAGACTCTGACGGACTCGACTGTAGACGCATAATCATTTTTACAATGTAAAGGACATATATTACATTATATTACACAATACAGATATTAATTTGATGAACATAATTCAATGATTTCTTGTTAACGATATTTTTTTAGGATGAATTAAAAAATATTTTGAAAGTTCCTTTTTCTCTCATCACAGCTGGAAATTCATTTGAAATCTCACTTTGCCTTAACTCAAAAAAACTGTTTTTTGTAAGCAGTCCCTCTGTGAGTTATTATAGGTATGACACGGAGCGCCATTATCCAATAACGCAAGGGCTCTCTGACAGGCACGAGAAGGCAGATGGAATAGAGCCCAACGTTTTTAACTATCCGTTAAAAGGAATGGAGGGAACATGTCTGTCAGCCCAACGTTAGCCCCAAACAGCCCAAGAACAGTGCTCTATAGTTGATGCAATTAGTAGTGAATGCGGCTTGTGGGCGGTAGATACTTTATATTTAGAGGCTTAATCGAACAAGCTCTCCTGGTGATTTTGAACACCAGGTGGTGTAGAGAACAACAAAACAGACTGTTTATAGAGTATTAAATCATTTCCAGCTCAATCAAACCTCGCTCTCCGTTGGCCATTACTTCTTGAGACGACAAGGGTTTACAAGCTGAAGTAAATAAATGGTCTTCAATCAGAGACATCACTGCAATCTCTGTCTGTTTTGATAAGGGATGTAAAAGATGTGGCCCAGATGCCAACTGTGGCCCTTAAGCCTAGTTTATACATCTCCGTCTACGTCATCAGGATTGACGCAGCACATTGTTTTGTCAACGCAAGAGCTCTCACTCACCTACGCAAGGACGGACGGAGTAGAAAGAAATTTTCTAACTATCCATCTGCGTCAATAGAGCGTATATTTGTGATAGGTCAGCTCAACAACAGCCAGAGATCGTTACACCAGAAAAGTGCTCTTTAGTCGATGTAATCAGTAGTCAATGCAGTGGTTGGGCATTAAATGCTTTATATTAAAATGACTGTTTATCTAATCTAGTCTTTTGGAGATTTAGAACACAATGAGGTGTAGAGAAACAAGAAAACAGAACGCTGTGTGTTCAATGAGCTGCACTTCTAGTTAAAAGCTTTAGAGCTTAATCAAAACTAACTTTCTGTCATCCATTGCTCCTTGAAGGGGAAATGCGTTCACAAGCTGAAGAAAATAAACCCTAGTTGATCTGAAACAATACAGGAATGGTAGGCAGAACTGCCAGAAAAAGTTAGCAACCTGTGCTGTCCTGGTGGGGAATTGCTTTGCAACACTGACAGCTACGGAAAAACATCCCCGTCGATACGTCTGCGTCTGGGGGCAAACTTGCTGATGGAGAAGTATAAACTAGGCACTGCAAAAACCTACTTTAAATTAGTAGATGATTGAGCTGCCAGCAAATTCAGATCAGGGTAGCATTTAACTCAAAGTCTTAATATAGTTCTAGATAGTTCTTTGGTACAACAGAAACAGTCTTTATTAACCTTTCTTTTATTTTATTTTCAAAGTGGGTCAACAAACTTTCAGAGCGACACAGATCCCATTCTAGTTTAAAGGGGCTATATCGTGCAAAATCAAGTTTTTGGACTCCGTTATAGTAAGGGCTCAGACGAATGGTATATTTTATTTATTTTTTTGTAAAGAACTGAGTTAATAAAGCCCATCTCAGTTGCTAAATCTCCAGGCTTTAGACAGAGCCTAAACCAACACAGCTGCATCCACTAAGCAAAATTTTCCAGCTCAGTATATAGAAAAGCCGTGGGTGGTGTTTGCACTCGTTTACTGAACATTTTGAGATTCTACAGATCATTTCATTAACCAAACAATGCTGTTATAAGATCACATAAGCAGCTTGATAAATGGCTAACACACATTAGCATTAGCATGTAGCCACCTACTTCTCTGTTCATCAGGCGTCTTTGTTCTTTGATCCAGCTGCTGTTCTTTAGGAATGTAGTCCTGTAATCCATGCAGCCAAACAGGCGTTTTCATACAGAAAGTAAAAAATCCAACAAAAAAAGGTGTTTTAAGCTGCAAAAAAACCGAAGCAGCCATTAGGTTTGAGAAGGAGGAGGGTCTGTTTGAAAATCTACCAGGGTTAAGCCGCTCTGCCTGCAGGGGCATTGTAGACACCTCTAGCACTCAACTTTCAACGAGTGATGTCACTAGTTGAACACTCAGTCGTTTTCTAGGAAAGGGAGGGCCAGCTATTCAGAGAGCAGAATTCAGGAGGATTACTCAGACATGCGTGAATTAAGTCAAAAACCACCCTGGTAGGTCTTTTTAGGAGAAAATTGCATTACAAGATGGTTGAAAACTCCAAAAACTTGATTTTGCATGATAAAGGCCCATTAAAATCTGCATGTTCACCTTAACAATCCAGATTTAAGGCTAACTAGAGTTCTATATAGTTTCTTAATTTTCTTATTTTGTATATTAATTATATATTCATAATTTCTAAGCTGCCATCATTTTGTATTGTTTGTAGATGACAAGTCTGTTTTGTTTGTGGAATGGACATTTATACTGTATAGAGAGAAGAAAAAGTCAAGCGGTGGCTTATTAATAAATTAATTATAAATTGTTGTAAAGCAAACAACTTTAGGTGGATATTCATCAACCTTCCTGAACCATATTGTTTACAAATAAACATCTGCAAATGAGTCTAGAAACAGAGTGTCCAAAATTAAACTTTTCAAAGGAAATTGTGTTGAAAGTCACAAATAAACTACATCGAACCAAAAATGTCTTAATCAACTGAATGAATATATGAAGTGAAAGATCCATTACATCAGGATTTGGTTCTTTTTTATTTCCATTTAATAACAATTGTCCCCCAGAGTTGGAAAACGCTTTAGTCTTTTGTTTTTCAAAACAGTCATAAGAGTTGTGGCAAGTTTTAACTTTAGAGAACCAACACATTAATTTTGGTTCCTTTAAGCAAAATAGAGGAAAACTGTTTCTACCTGCCAACATGAAAAAAAAAAAGTTATATAAACTATTGAATGTTTTTGATTTTATTTCTTTTTTTTAAATCCAATGAGAAATTACAGCTTTTCCAAGGCAATTTTAGTGAATGAGGGAAATAATAAACATTTGTTTGATTAAAATGAATGTATGATATCATTTTGAAAACTACAGCTTATTTTGTTTCGTGGCAGTAACGCCGAGGCAGTGCTGACCTTCAGGCAGTGCTCTTGCTGGGGCAGGTTATAATACGCTGCAGGCCAGTATTCAGGAGAGTTCAGCTTGAAGTCCGTCTCTGACAGCGAACGCAGCAGCGCCTGGAGCTCTGTCAGGTACTCCTGGTTACACACACACACACAAGCAACAGTACACACAGCATAGAGACAGATCAGAAAGCATACGAAAATGTTACGACTCCAAAAATAGATCAATATGTTACACCATACTTGGTATTCTCTGGGCAGCTAATACCTCACAGCAACTAACATTTTAATTTGAAACTCATCTGGAACCTCATTCAGTCCACATTTAAAGATATACAGAATCCCCGAAATGCATTGCAGCACATGCATATTAGAAATTAGGTAAAAATGTTAGAGATTATTCAGGATCAGTGGTGGTTGTCGCATGAATGGCCCCTCCTACTGCAGCCTCCCCCAACCAATTCAAATAGAGAAAATTATCTTAGATTCTCAGGATAAAAAGCAGTACACTCCCACACAAAGTTAGTCTTTCTCTTCTTAGAAGCAGAAATGAAACACGCACTCAACACATGGGGGCGCTCACTCTCCACTGAGAGCGCAGGAATAAAATCTATACAAAACCTGTTTATATGACAAATGATCAAAAATATATATTTATCATTTAGCAGTATTTGGACACCTTCCACCTGCCCAAATGCCCCTTTTTCAAAACCACCACTGCTCATCTTAGGGGGGGGGGATTTTTATAAGAACTGAATCTGAAGTCCTAGATCGTTTCAGACATATAAGATGCCATGTGATTTGTTATAAAGACTCCACTGTTGTACATGAGCCAAGCACAACTACAACTAAGTTCTCCTTTTTCTCTCGGTATGACGTAAGAAGGCACAAGTAACAGAGCATAGCGAATGAAGTGTAAACACTTGCCTGTGTTCATTTCACCTCATTGTTATGCTGCCATCGCAGGCCAAGCACTTGCCCTCCAATTAAAGGAGACTTTTTCAATCAGCCCCAGATGAAACGCTCATAATGGCGTTATTAGCAGCCTCGAACAGAGTTGATTGCTGCCAACAGTGAACGTGTGACACTGAGCTGAGTTATCAGTCGCAATCGTAAAACATATTTTCCAAAAGCACTACTTTTTTTTCCCCTTCATATTTGTGTTTATTTCAGTTCTATTTTTCAAATTATACAGTGAGGCTGGGGGAGTTGAGGGACAAATAGATTTCTAGGCTTTATTGCAACACAGCTTACAAGTGCATCTCACATGAATATAGTCAAAAAGTTAATTTAAAAAGTCAAACTCATTTATTGATCTACTCCATCTACTGTAGATGATTCTGGCTTACCTGCTAATAAACTCTTTAAAAGATTTAAAGCTTCTGAGAAATGTTTAATATTACAACAAACTAGTGAAACAGAAATATTCAAAAATGAATACAATTAACAGATCCCTCTTTGGAATAAGTCTGCATTAGTTTAACATTATAAACTGAATTATGTAAAACAAATGTACTTTTCAATGATACAATTTATTGAAATGCACCTATAAATGTTAGATTGGCTATAAAAAGTATTTGTCAGCTTGGATGTTTTACTCGTTTGTTGCTTTTACAAACATAAGAAAATGCTATTGTATAAGTGAAAACTGATTTCCACGAAATAATGAAAAATGAAAATATTTGATATAAAATGGTAAATTACCTGTACTTGTATATAGTTTTATTTAGTCCCTATGGACCCCAAAGCACTTCACACTACAGTCAGTCATTCACACGCTGGTGAGGGCAAGCTACGATACCAGAATACATACTAATCAGATGCCCGAGCCACCTCGACTGACTCCCCTCCATGTGGAGGAGCAGCGGCTCTACTCTGAGCTAAATCGCCTCCTGACTGAGCTTCTCACCTTATGTCTAAGGGAGAGCTCAGACACCCTGCACAGAAAACTTATTTCAGGTTTTGTATCTTATATCTTGTTCTTTTGGCCAATATCCAGAGCTCTAGAGCATGGGTGAGGATAGGAACGTAGATCTGTCGGTAAATCGAGAACTTTGATTTTCTTTTCTGCACAACAGACCAGTACAGTGCCTGTATCACTGCAGATGCAACACTAATCCATCTTTCAATCTCTTGCGCCATTTTTCCCACATTCGTGAACAAGACACCGAGATACAGCTCCACTTGAGGGAAGAACTCGTCCTCAACTCGGAGAAGGCCCTCTACCCTTTTCCATCTCAATAGCATATTCCCGCATTTCAAGGTGCAGATCTTCATCCTGGCTGTTACCCACTCAGCTGCGAAATGCTCCAGCAAGAGCTGGAGATCATTTCCTGATGAAACGAACATGACTACATAATCTAAAAAATGCAGATACCCAATCTATACAGGATCCCCTTTAACACCTTAGCTGCACCGACACTAAGAGTCCCACTCTCACTGGAAACGAGTAGAATGTACAGCTTACAATGTGGATCAAGCTCTAACACCGATTGTTCATGGACACAAAACCCCATATCAGGGGTCCTGGCACCCCATACTATAGGGAGTACTCCAGGACTCCCTCTGTGGTCCTTTTGTACACAGGAGATAGCCGCTTCAGTCTGGCAATCCTGGGGAACTTTCCCCTGATGTCCACGCAACATTGCAGAGCCGTGTTAACCACCCCAGCTCCACAACATCCAGAGCCTTATGGTGCGTTCAGACGGTAGGCTTTGTCAGCGTCAGTCAACGCTCATAAAGCGAATAGTTCGACGCATAAACACAGAAGATACATTTTTAAGCTGAAGCTTGCAAAGCTTGTAGACGGGCTTTTCTCTGCTGGATGTTTTAAACACTTGCGGATCGTGGTTGGCTAGTCAGCGCCGACATCGGGCAACGTCAATACAGTGAGACGCTCTGATTGGTTGCCGAGCTGCGTCAAAAGTTCAACTAGCTGAACTTCTGCGTTGCTAGCGTAGGAGTAGGTTTCTTAACTAGTTAAAGCTTTATTGGTAAATGGCAATAGGAAAGCCACTGTTGAAGAAAACTCGAATCAAGGCTCAAGAATACTCAATGGTCAACTGAATGAAAGTACAGTGAGACCAAAACTGAACTTTTTGGCCTTTAGACAAGAATATTTTCGGCTGATACCAAACACTACACATTACTGTAGGGAAGCGTCAGAATATAGGAGAATCCTGCAGAAAACATTTTGTTTTCATCTGTAAGAAAACAACGGCTACAGAGAATATTATTTTCTAGGAAGACAATGACCCAAATACATCCAAATAAAGCTACACAGAAATGGTTTGAAGGTGGATGTTCACAAGTGGCCACTTGGTCACTTATTTTGTTAAAAGTTAGTTTTTTTTTTGGTACATATTTTACCACAAAGCTACATTTAGCTACATTTGTAGAAGCACTAAAAAGAGTAAAACATCCGAGGAGGTGGGAAATTTAAATAAGTTTACACAAAATCAACATGGCCACCCGGATCTGAATAATTTTGGGCTGTAAGGATGCATTTGAAGATTTTAATACAGTGGATAAAAGATCCTAATACAAACATTTACAACAAATATTTGGTTAAATGTCCAGCAGCAAGTTGCACCCCAACCACATGCTTTTAAAAACCATCAACAAGATGATAACTTCGGCTGGAAATCTGAGCGTTCCACCAACTCCACCAGTTCTGATACAAAGACTGGTGAAACATCCAAGAAGAATTATGCCAGATGTGTTGTTGGCTGCAGCAAATCTGGGACAGGGTGTAACCTGGTCAAAGACGTCTTACCAAATATCCAAGTTTGTATAAATAATTTGAATCATGCGCAGACTGGAGCTAATCTACAAAAAAAAATGCATTTCTTTCTCATTTAGGTTGTTTGCTGTGTGGAAAAAGTAAACTTTTCAAATGAATTAGAGTAATAAATGTTCTGATCATGATTCCTTGTACAGTTAAAAACAGATGTTTAAATACAATGAATAAAATTATAAATTTTATTGTCAGTTTGATGTTAAATCAGACCAAACTTCTTGTTTTAGGTCAGTTAAAATTACCAAAATCATTCTCAGTTGCATTGTGCCATAATGGGAGAAATTTCCGATTTATTTATGTTTTCAAAATCCTAAATCTACCTATATGAGGATTACGACCTCTTTAAACAAGGAGGGAAGGCCCAGATGATGGCTTTGGAAAACTAGGACAAATTTGGGTTAATTGGATTCTCGTTCATCCTTGGGAACAATTTCTAGATGTTTGCCATGTTCCTCTGTTCGAGTTATACACAAGCATAAACATAATAGGAATGTCCAACTGTATTACCACTTAGCAAAGAGACAGGTTCTATGTTACAGAAATTAACATGTTAGGGGTAAATCGGAGAACAAAAGCCAGAGACCAAGTGAAGATGTGGAAGGAAACCCAAATAGTTTGACCGAACAGTTCAAAGGCAATTCTTTTAGTAATTCTAACGGACTAAAACAAAAGAAGTTTGGAAAAATAAGACTTTGTATGTAAACTTCTGGTTTGAGCTGTAAATTTGGACCGGCACTGTGGTTTTTAGTTTGTAAGCTTCGTGGTCCATGTAATTAAATCAGAGTTGTGCCTAACCTGGTTCATATTAGAACGTCTGTTTCGTGTTTATTTCCTATAAACCATAATGAAAATTACAAAACTAAATGAATGACACATACTACACAAAATACATACCAATGTTTTTACTTGAATTTAAATTGGAGTAAATCAACTTTTCGATGATGTTTTGATTTACTGAGATGCACCTGTAGCAATGGATCACTACCAAATGCCCAAATTAATTCAGGCTAGTAGCACACTAACACGTGGTTGCTTGCACTATATTTCTCTAAAAGCATTTGGTCACTATGTGGAGGTTTATGAGAAACCAGTGTGTTGTAGAGTGATGATAAAAGAGCAGAGCAGATGCTGATGATGAAAGAGGAAAACAGGCTTCTTCTGCATATATTTTTAGTAATAAGGTTCTTAAACTTTATTTTACATTCTCGCTAAATGTAAACTTGCTTTCAGAAAAGGAAAAGGAAAAGCTCCAACTCTCATCATCCGACCAGTTTTGCTCCTTTTTTCTTTTAGACAACTTGGACTGAAAACACAACTTGGCTGAATTCATTGGCACCAAAGCCAAGGTATGATGATGGACAGAAGAAGAAGGGTGTGCTTCGTGAGTGGACCAGAATGACCTCAGGCATTGGTAACATGTAGACTAACATCAAAATGGGAAATATGAAAACCCTGCTAAGTTAACAATTCTCCAAGCACAGCTGTGGTTACCGTTTATCTTGTTACAAATTAGAGACTAGGAAGTTCATGAAAAAGTCGTATAGATATTCCCTAGAAAAGACGCCTGCATTGTTTCTTTAACTACATGCCAAGATGTTGGTTCGGGAAACTTCTAGATATCCAGTACTCACAAAAATTATATAATCTTGTCTTTTTTTTATTTTTTAAATCTGGGGCAAGATGTGCAAATGCTTAAATAATTTCCTTCAGGTTGCTGAAAACTTGATTGAAAGTAAGTATGAATGTTTTCAGCCCTCTGTATGATGGTGTGTGGTTTGAGTTTGACACCGTATTATAAACACGGTTGACACTCTGATGTTGAAGTAAGAAAGAAAGTTTGTAGAGTTGCTCTGATCTGCTGATAATACTTTTTTCAAACAATATGACACCAATATTGGGATCTGAATACTTGCTGATGCCGACTACCAATGCCGATACTTCTGTCACATGATAAAGTACATCGACTTGGAAGACTTTTTATTTTCATCTGCTTGGTGCAACACATGGTGAATTAATAACTAAAATATTAGTAAAAATGACCTAAAGATTAACGTTACAAGTGAAAAATAATAATTTTCTGATAATTATTGCAGTTTCCACATGTTAAAGATTTGCACAGGTATGGTTAACTGACCGATACGAGAACACTAGAATGGTATTGGTGCATCCCTATATCATGGGTCGTGTTAAATTAATATTTTTGACATTTGATCGTTTTTGAAACTGTTAGGTGCAATGCAGCCAGTCTGGTAGCTCAATTTATTTTCCCTGGCACTGATTTGATGTACCTCCAAGAGAGGACGACTGTATTATGGTTTCCGCTGTAAATAATACTGCTTGTTAAGGTTTGAACTAGGCAGAAATATTCCTAGATTTTATTTATTTGTGGGCGGCTGAGGTCCATAGCCCCCCGGGGGTCACCTGTATTAATTCTCCTACTGAAACAGTGTCATATGGAGTATATGGAAACATCTAATATTTCATTTTTTTTCGAAGTAAAACTGATGTGGTACATTTTCTGTTTTTGTTACAACAAAGGGATGTTTATTTTACTTTTAAAAATGTATTTCGTATTTAATTTCAGTTTGCTTATTCACCTTAATGGCAACATAATGAAGTGAAAATAATAAAATGCTTCAGAAAAAAACGTTGATTTAATAAAGTGATTTTCATTCATTAAATCAGTTGTACGTTGTACTTCTTGGGTATTCATTTGACTACTTGTGGTATGAGAAAATGACTCTGGGGGTACAGATGTCAAAAAAGGTTGGGAAACACTGATCTACTGCATTGGTGTTGTCTTGGTTTCCTTAAACACTCAAGACTAGATATTAATCTCTAAAACCACTTTATTCAAAATGCTAAGTTTATGCAATTCATAAAATGTACTTATATTTGTTTAGATTCATTTTCAGGCTATTGATTAAAACATGAGTAAGTTATAGTGTAGTGAGTAAAAGAAAGATTGCTGAATAAACAGAACAGGACTTTTTATTTTATTTTAATAAGCTAGAGGAGTCCTGAAAAAAAAATCAGAGGAAAAGATGGACAGTTCTAAAGAGGGATTTATTTGTCTTCTGAAGGAACAAAAGTTCTTTAATAGGCTACAGTAGAGGCACTACTGTAGTCATAGTGATGCTATTAAAACCATCAAGAGCATAGGACAAAAAGCATCTCGGTTTTCTCTACTGATTACATGAGTAATCAGTAGAGAATCAATAAAGTAAATGAGACTCATGTAAGAGTATTATCGAATCTCAAATCTTCACTAACTCAGAAAAATGTTATTTTTTTACACTAAAAGGCTCTTTAAAGCAGATTTTTAGATTTATAGAACTTTTATGAACACATAATATCTGCAACATACCCCCTAGCAAACCTGGAAATATTCTAAATGGATTGGACATTTTTTTAAATACAGTTTTTGATTTTTTTTTAAACTGTTTAAGTCTTGTGAACAAGCAAACTCTTATATAGCTTTGTTTTGTGACCTGAATGTATCGTCACATCCCTTGACTTTTGGTAACTCCTAAAACTAGTAATATTTTCTCCAAACGCAAAGTTAGAGTCATTCATATATTTATTAAATCCCTGGGTCCGATAACAGAACCGTATCAAAGGCCAAACTCTGTCTTTGAGATATAACCAACCAAGAATGTCTATAAACTGAAATATATTATTGGTACGTTGGGAAATATTGGCGAATTCTTTGACCGTGAGCTTTTTAGTATCGTCCCTTTACGATTGGGATTACATTTTAATGCCAACTGAATTAATGCTTTGCAACAACGGGAATCAAAAGAACGTTTACTTTATTAATACGGAAGTTTAACCAAGACTGTGCTAATCTGCAGCCACACAATCTAGATGACTCAAATGAAGCACACACTTATTCTTTAAAAGTTACTGTCCAAGTCCTCAGTCTATTTAGGTAACAAAATATCTGCAGCAGTACTTCCCAGGGTTCCTTCACATTAGTTAGCACAAATTCCCACAGTGTGAGGGCGTCTGAAGCCTTTTTGTAGAGTATAGATATGGAAGTTCAGCAGCGTATGCAGTGAAAATACGCCTTTTACTTTGTGATTCTGGTTTCCCTGAAGAAATAAATCAGAAAATACATGAAATCTTTCCATTCAGTTGGGTTTCAGTCCAAGTACTCTACAAATTCCCACACGCATTGATGTGAGGGGCGTGTGATGAATGACTGTATGTTTGTGTCTCACAAGAGAAGCATACATCTTCTGTGATTGGAGGATCGGCGACCTGCCAGTGATGTGATCGGTGGAGGGGAACGCATGCATGACAAAAAGCCGAGACACAGCTAGCATTGAGAACGAGACATGTGTGTGTGCCTCACAGGTACGCGAGACACGTAACCAAGAATGATAGCAAAGAAACACAAAAAAGCACATTGGAAGTACATTATGTAAAGGGAGAGATTTAATAGGCTTATAGTAGTGGCTTCATAGTTGTTTCTGGATAGTTTTTGAAGCTACCGTTACCATCTTTTTGTAGTTTTTTTCTTCGTGCCTATATTTGAGTTTCTATAACATGCAATACTTCTGTAGAAGTAGGTTCTGATAGTGTTTTTATTCATAGCATGTACTGTCATACCCCCCAAATATAAAAACTTTACGTTGACATAGCTCAACAGAAGAAAGTGGCTACACCACATATAGGCTAAGTAAAGTCCAACTTTTTACGCAGCAATTTTAGAACAACTTCTTTATGATCATTTCATGTTGGCTGTACATCTTTATTGTTTAGGCTTAATCTGAAATCCTAATTAATAGGCATAAAAACATTTTTTATAGATAACTGAGTAAAAACTCACCTAAACAAATAACATTGTACTTACTGAGTATATTGCTGTTTGTTAAGGCTAAATTTGAATGGAGAACGGCTAAAAAGAAAGTGAGTAAAGAGAATAACTGGCTATAAGAAAAGCCATAAAATAGATCCACAGGAAGTTCAATCAAAATGTTTACTGACCTCAGAAGCTGGAAAACAGTTTACTGGTGTTCAATTTGGTTTTTAACTTTCAATGATCAGGAATTAGCTATCGTTCTGCTCACTGACTAGGCTTTCCAGTATAGCAAAAGAAGCTAGCAAAGTGTAGGGCTATAGCTTTCTTTTTACCTTAGTAATAAACAACTATCAGTGTTATTAGTGGATGGATACCACACGGAATAAGAATCAATTTACCAGAAAATCTAATTAAACCCTTTTATTTCGTTTGTCTTTATTTGCAGGGAATATATTTTGGAGTTTAGTTTTAGGTTTGTAGATTTTTGTAAAAGTACGTTTTGGTGACACAGCAGAAATCTGAACTTCTGAATTTGAACTTAGTCGTTACTAACCAGTATTTCCAGCGATTTAAGATTGAATTCTTTAGTTAATACGTGACCCTACTCTGGAATTTAAGAGAACACAACTTATGGTTTTCTATGTTTCAGGCTTTTTTTAATGCTTTCTTGTGAAAACACACTAGTTTATTTAGGGTTAAAGAGTTAGTATTCTGAACTTATCTCGTCAGTAAGTTTTATTAGCATTACATTGATACAAGTGCTGCCTATTGAAACTCACACATCGTCTTTTGAAGGGCCTGAACTTGCCCTCCACCTCAACCCAGCGGGTGTTGAGCTGGAGCTGGTGGGGCTCCACTAGATTGGCGGCTCCAGCCTGTGAGAGCTGATTGGCTAAGCCCTGCACCTCCTTAAGCTCCTCCTTCTTCTTGTCGAACTCTGAGCCAATTTCCTAATGGACAGAATCAACCGAAAGGTCACTGGCCATTGGCTGCGACCCAGTTGGGTTAAGCACAAAGAGGCATGTGGATGTGCTCACAAAAAAAGATGAAAAAACAAAAAACACCAACTCAAAAAAAGGCGACATTACAGAATAGGAAAATAATAAAATCCTCATAGGAAAAAAAACAAGTACATTTATTTAGCCACTAGCACAAACTCACAACACATTAGGTAAAAGCAGAAAATATCACGTTTATGAGCATCAAACATAAATATAAACATAGAAAAATCAGAAAAATGCTGATTATTAATAATAATAAAAAACATTCTGCCTTAAGACTTTATTTTCATAAAGAAAGTACAATTTCTGGCAAATCCAGAGGGGTGAGGGCTGTATCGAAGGCTCAACAGAAGCTGTATGGACAGGTTGAAGAACAGACAGACGGCCGGACACACAGACAGGCATTGGGGAATCTCGGTAGTGGAAATGACAGGTGAGTGTATGGCAAGCAGGTGACACTTCTGCTTAGCGAAATGTCATAGTGATTGTCTGAAAGGAAGAGACACATATACAGAGTCAGATGAAGGAGAAACCGCTGAAGTCCAAGCTTCATGTCTCACACCGTTGGTGAATAAGACGAGCCTAAACTGATTCCTCTTTTGCTAAGGCTGGCAAACCTGATGGGGAAAAAACTGATTTAACAGCAAAGCATCCCGGCTTTATTAAAGCACACATTTAGAAAAACAGTAGACATTATTGTGAATGGCATGGACATCTGTAAAAGCAATCAGGTAGGAGGACAAAATGGGTGACCCCAAGTACCCTTTTATACTTCTATGCCAGAGCACTGCTAGCGTTACTCAGAAGATAGGATAAAGATTAAGCAAACAGTGTAAAAATCGTCCCAAATAGTAAGCCTAACCAACAAGAGAGAGTTAAACCGAATTTAAAGCAAAGGGAAAGTATGATGGAAAGCTTGAGCAACTTTGAAATCAGAAAGTTTTAACAGCTTCCTGTATCGGGTCCATGCCGACTGCACAACTCAACTGTTAAACACTTTAGTGTTGCTGCATACTTCTCATTGTTCTCTCCTTGTTTTGTTCTTTACCAGGAGCTGTGTGTAGTATGTTTATATGCCAGCTAACTTCCCTTTTATTCTTCAGTAAAGCAGTGCCATGCTTAAGTGTTTTAATGACATACTGTCAGAGGCAGAGAGCAAAATACATGAAATCATTGTAAAAATATAATTTCAAAAATATTTGTATTTCTTCTCACAACTGCAGTTGTATAGAAACCTAGTCCTAAAGCTGAAGAAGATTAAAATAGAAACAAACAGGGAAAGAAAACATTTTTATACTTTTGATGCGTCTTTGAATCAGCGAGAAAATGTTAAATCTGGAACATGTTTGAGGAAAAGTTAGAAGAAGAACCAACCTCAGTGTGACGCTTTAGGGACTAAAAGAAAAACATTGAAAAGGAAAAAACAAAATTCTGTAAAGTGTAAAAGGTTAAATCTATGAACGTGTGTATGATTCTGAACATGCTTTCACCTTGACCCGCTCTGCCTCAGGAGGGTCAGGAAGTTGGTCCACACTGCGCTGGATGTCATCCAACCAGGCCATTAGGTCGTGGGATTTCCTTCTGTACTGGTACCACTGGGGAGCAATGGCCAGAGCCTTCCTATTCCTCAGGATGCGCAGGTCCTACACACAAACAAACGCAGGCTTTGGGTCTCCACACAGTCTTTTCACTGGTACCAGTGCTGCTAACTTTTATGCAAAAATGAAAAGCTACAACTCAACCTGCTGAACGATGTTTAAACGAAAGGCCTCTCAGAAGTTTGCAACACTGCAGTCTTTTCCTGGAGCCTTCTTTGAAAGTGTCATTTGTCAGTGGTACCGACCTCTAGGGTCCCTTCTACTTTGATTAGAGTTGTCACACTAACCATCAATAAACTTGAGGAAACGGCTTCAGCTTGAGGCAAACTTTAATGGTCATCCATATGGGCCTAGAGAGACTCAGCAGAGACTCAAAGACCAGGAGCGTAACGACGTACCAGCACTATATCAGAGGAAAGCCTTTGGCTTTGGTAGAAGTCTCTAACGTTGGTAAACACTAGCGCCTCCTGACAATTGGTTTTATTTACAGCAGCTGTCTGAGTCTGCAAGTGATTCCTGTAAGTTGAGTTTCCTGGAGGGAACAAGTAGCGGCACCACTTGTATTTAGTCCCACATTGCACTTAGTGGGTATGCTGAAAAGGTGTTTCATTACAATGACTACTATAAAGAATTCACTTTAAGAGAAGGACGTTTAGTTTCTAGTTGATACTCAATGAGTAGGTCTGGGTGGTATACTGGTTCAAACCGAAAACTGCTGTTTGTTTCATTATTATAAGTTTTAATATACCACTATGCTGCTGATTAGCTCAGACGTCTGGAACGTTTGCTGTGGGGAAGTGTTACAGCAGGGGACCGATTTCACAAATACCCGCTTTTCACCACAGCGTGAAAACTAACGTTTTGATCAAAGGACGACTGGTGGCAGGAACTGTCACAGTGAAAGACGCAATGCTGACCCAGAGGAAGAGTCAAAAAGAAGAAACACGTCTGTAGTTTAGAAGTTTATCGGCTTTAAAAGGTCACATTCAAGCCAAACAGCATATATTTTACAAGTACTATTATAGTATAGTACAAGTACTATTGCGGGCAAACAGTAGGGGGCACTATTTTACCTTCTGTAGGTACACGGGGTAAATGGCTGCAAAACCAGCAGGAAATATGGAATTACATACCATCTATGGTACTGCCGCTGTCTTTTTTTCTGTCTTTATCCGAGTATTAACCAGCTAATGATCTCCTATGGTCGCCATGTTTGTTTTGTTTCTACTTTGGCACTCTATCCAGTCTGAGTTCTGTACTCTGCCCCCTAGCGTAATTCTGCCGTACTACATGCAAAGAAAGTAGAAGATATATCCTGCTGCTTGCGTCAACAAAAGGTTAAACAAAAATGTTTTCGGCCTTAAAGCGTCTAGAATGTCTACTCTATTTGGACTACAATCATAATCGTTTTAATTCTTTTCATAGCATTTACCTGTGTCTGAAAAACACCTTGATGCAGTCCATGTGACAGTAAAACGGGCTATGTAAAGCAAAACTAGGGTATTAATTCTTTTTTTATAAGATAATTTGGGTATGAAAGGTCTTGTAGGAAAAAAAATACAGTCAAATACTGTAATACGAACATTTTGCTATACTGCCGGGACTTATAAATGACTGATGAATACTCATAACAGACCTAGTTGCTGTAAAAAGCTACCAGGGCTATTAATTCTAGTTACATCCAGTTTAAGAAAAATGTCATTTTCTCGCCTGTTTCTTAAGTTGCATCCTATTTTGGGAATTCTGCTCTCTCAACTCAAAAGACAATGCAAGGAAGCTTTTATATGGAACATCATGAACCATCTACATCATAGATGTCAAACTCGTTTTCACTTTGGGCCACATAAAGATAATCAAAGTACTTAAAGGGCCGGTTGTGGCAAAAAGTATTGATAAAGCAAGATTTAACAAACCGCTAAAACATGAATAAATATCTGTCTTAACAAGTACTTCTTAAATTTAAATGATGCTGAACATCTGTTCGTAATGATGTGATTTGGGACTATTCAAATAAACAGTGATTTGAGTGATAAAAGGGATTACTTAAAAGTTCTAGGTATGTGGTCCTCTACAGTTTAGAGGGCCGCAACAATGGCCATGGCGGGCTGAAATCGGCCCCCGGGCCTTGACTTTGAGACCTGTGATCTACATATATGTATGTTATGTTTCCCATATGTTAGTATAAGTTCATAGGTCTCTATAACGACGCCCCGAAGCTTCCAAGCCACCATGGATTAAAACATTATTCAAATCAGTGAAAAAAGCCTTAAATTAAACAGTAAATATGCTCAAAGTATTTACCAGATAGTTTGAGGTTACTAAATGGAATTTTCCTTCTACTTTTCCAGAACACAAAGGTTATAATCTGGAGCATGTCATGCAATTGCCAAAACTCTTATGAAACAATTAATATTTAAAAACTTTCCAGGTATTTTACTGGAATTGGGAGATAACTTTCTTGAAATCTTGAAAAGTACAGGTGTGCATAAGGAAAGTTACTGGATCGTAACCAATAACTAGCCAAAAACCTGTTCTTTTTCAGAAAGTATTGTCTACTTCTTGGAGCGTAATTTCAATCAGAGTTCCAGAACAGTGCCTTTCAAGGCCCAGAAGGTTTCTTCTTAGTTCTAGAAAAGTAACTTCTCAGTTTGAGTGAAAGACCATGCTAGGTTTGAAAGAAAAATCCATATATTCCACAAAAAAACAGTTAAGTAAGTTCTGGTTGACATTGCAAGATTTCAAAATGGTCATATGAGACCACACATATGGAACAGTTTTGATCCTACAGTGCGTAGCGGCAGCCACACGGCAATGACGACAGACCAAACCCGAACAGATTTTACCGGGATCATTCCTCAGGTCAGACAGGAAATCTTCCTGAACTTCATAAAAGCAAATGTGAAACTGGAGTAAAAATAAATAAATCCATGACAGATAAGGAGGAGGAAAGGCTAGACGTTTCCCAGGTGTATTGCTGCCTGTCATCTGGCTTTCTGACCGGCTACAACGTCACATTCACAGTCTGCATGCTTGTTTGTCCTTAGAAAAGTAACATTTATTTTCTGGGAAAGAGGAACACAGCAATTTCCATGAAAGGAAAGTTGAAATGTACGTCTCGAAAGGACATAGAAGGCTGTAGTGAGCTACATTTAGTTATTCCATACTTCCAGTAACACCTGTAAGAACGCGGAAAGAACCTGCTAAGTTTTCCAAAGTAAACTCCAAATTCCAGTAAATTACCTTCTAAATTAAGACAAAGAACTGCCAAGTTCCATGCAAGCGTTTCTTAATTTTGGAATGTATTCTGAAATAGGTACGGATGTTAGCATTTGGCTCTAACAAAGTCTCAGTTGTGTCAGTAATGCTTGTTACCTTCACAGCGTTGTATTTGCTGTTGAGCTGATTGTGTTTCAGCCTTATCTGCTCCCGCTTGTCTCGATCTGGAGCTCTCTTTTGCAGGTTCTCTCCTTTCAGCAACAACTCTTGCACCGCACCCTCCTCGCAATTCTACGCACAGACATATGTTGGCTTTAACATGCACACACAGCAGACTGGAGAAGTGTTCCTCTAAGTGAACGACAGGAACCTTGTCCTCCTGGAAGTCATCTTCCTTTAGGTTCTCTCCCTGTTTGGCTTCCTCCTCCAGCAGGTCCAGCCAGACCCGTACCTCGCTATGGTACTGTTCAAGCTCCCTGGCTGATGCTGCTGTCTGCAGATGAAGATTTAGTGTTGCATGAAGGGAAATCAGTTGACACAAACATTGCTGGAAGTCTTGTAAGACAGCAGAGTCCCTACCAAACCAGAGTTGATCCGTTGAGAGATGATGTCGAATCTCTGATTGAGGTGCTCCATTTTGGGTCCTACTTGGGCCTGGCAGTTCTCTCCCCTGGTGGACATGAGCTCCTGCGCCAATTCTCTCACCTCCTCCACCTTCCCTTTGGTCAGCTCCAGCTCTGCACGCAACACCTGCAGGAGGCAACCAGCCAATCACCTTTGTACACAGCACTGTTCACAGAAATGAAATACACTTTCTGTCATTTTATTATGCTCTGTCTTTATAACCAGAGAGGTGTGGTTTATAGACTGAATGTTTTTTCTTCTCTCCTTTCTTTTGTGAATTATATTTAAAGGGGAATTTCAGTTTTCAATCTGGACCATATTTTTAGCAAATACAATGTTCATTTACTTACCCCGACAAGTTTTGAACCACTTTCAGTCCTTCAGGAGAAGTTTATATCCAGCCGCGATCAGTGTGAGGTAAGGCGATTTTATTTGTATAAGCACACTTTCAACACGAAGGCAATTCAAGGTGCTTTACATGATTCAGAAGTAGAGAAACCAAATACATGATAAAAATAAGAAAATTAAAACAGACCACTACTAAAAGAAATGCTTTTAGTAACTGAAGCATGAAAAATAAAATTTATGTGAAAGTATGAAATAAAAAGAGAAGGTGTTGAGAACAAATTTATGCAAAATAATATAGATGAAAAAAGATGAAATACAATCATTTAAATAATAAGAACAAAAATCACACCACGAGAATCAAAGCGTGGTCAATATCTGTATCATGGAAGTTAATGGGGGCAGAGGATTTTCTACCTGTAATAAGGCATCATCTGCCCCAAAACTCCTTCATTTAAACATGTTTTGCTATAGTTAGTTAGCCATATTCCCCTTTGAGTTCAGAGTGTCTCGTAGGTGCTAAGGTATTAGCTTCTGGGTATTATTACAGGCTTTTAATGCTACCGATTCCAACTTAAACCTAGTTTATGCTTCTCCGACCGTACATTTGCACTCAGATGCAGACGTATTGACAGAGACGTTTTCTGTTCATAGTACTCCGCTCTTCCACTCCATTCTCTATTGTTTTTTCAGCGTTGCTCGACCAGGACAGCAGGGGGTTCTAAGTTTTCATGACGTCTTTGCCTGCTATCACAGTGTTGTTTCAGTTTTTTTTCTAGGCTTGTGAACGCATTTCTTCCTTAAGGAGCAATGATAGACAGAAAGTAAGTTTTGATTAAGCTGTAAAGCTTTTTACTAGAAGTGCGGATAATAAAATACTCTAGAAACACATGGAAACAAAACACAGCAGCCTTTTTTGTTGTTTTCCTACACCTTGTGTTCAAAATTGCCAAAGGAACAGATTAGACAAATTATCCTTTCAATATAAAGCATATAGTGGCCAAACGCTGCATTAACTACTGATTACAGCGACTATAGAGCCCCGTTCTGTTGAACCAATCTCTGGTTGTTACTGAAACTGACCAGTCAGATGCATATCCGTTGACGGATAGTTAAAATTTGGGCCTCTACTCCGTGCGTCCTTTCGTAGGTGACGGAGAGCCCTTGCATTGACGTGTTGCGTAAATCCATCTCTGTCAAAACGCAGAAGCATAAACTAGGCTTCACACTAACCAGGGATTTCAATGACCTTGCAGCCGTCCGCCATTACAGCTGTACTTATTCCAATGGGTCATTCAGTTAGTGCAATGTGTAAACATGCAAACATGAACCATGTTGATGTCTGCAGTACCGACGTAGACGACAGAGTGAAAGTCCTGCTCAGACTACAGCTGGGATGGAGCGCGGCGTTGACGTAATTGAAATCACGCAATAGTGTAGTCGGGTTATAGCCTCTAAATCACTTCAGAACAGAGCAAAGAAGCACGTCCGAGACGTTCTAAACTTTGCGTAGTGAAAACGATTGATAACCAAACATGGTTAAATGAAGGAGTTTTATAGCGAACAATGCCTTATTACAGGCGGCAAATCTCCTGCCCCCATTAACTCCCATTATATGGATATACGCTGATCAGACTGGATAGAAACTTCTCGCCAAGGACTCCTAGTGGCTCCAAACTTGTCTGGGTGAGTAAATTAACCTAATAGATGCTGACAACCTTCCTTTTAAAGGTATAAATTTAGATATATTATGTAAAGTATCAGTTGCTGACGTTTGTTTGTCCTCTGACAATGTTTTCTCCATATTAATGAGATGGAAGACTGCAGACCCGCCTGCCCATATTCAAAAACTTTCAGAAAACCTTTCATATCTTGCCATTGACAGAATTCATTACAGTACTCCAACAACTTTAACCAGCTTATGTTCCTGCTGTGTGGATGTGTCGTTTGCTTTTCTTTAGCCTGGGATAATAACAAGGTGTCCAGCTACCCCAAAGTTTGGCACAGGACGGAAGAAAAGTTTTACCATTCTTAAAAATAAATATACCATTTATCAGTTTTTAATTCTCCAAGATTTTCTTGTGTATTTTTGAAATATAAGTCATCAGATTTATTTTCATATACATTCAGAGTTGAAGGTTCTTATTACACTGCCCTAAAAACTCCTTCACAAGCATTACACTTCTTCCAGTAAAGTTCTTGCAGCAAATATCCCAACATTTTTATACAAAGATCCAATGACGCAACGCATTTTCTTGGAGGTACACTGCAACAGAACATTTTCACTCTTTTCACTCAGAATTTTTAGCTTTTACAATCAGAAACGATCTCGTATTTTTTTTTTGGTACTTATTTATAGATTATAGCTTTTTACCAGTATAACAGTAACTGACATAGAAAATAATATTTCCAGCATCACTTCCTTTCAATTCAGTTTCATGAAGCTGGGGGTGGGGCTAGTAGTAGGCAATTAAAAAAGGTATACAGTAGAAATTATATAAATTTAGCCAAAGGCAGAGATTTTGAAAGTATCGCCATATTGTGATTATGCCTTTTGATGAGGTCATCAAGCTTTGCCAACATATTTTGTACAGGTGCGCAAAGAAGATAAGTGCTGATCTATAGCGTTTGTCTTTATTCTAAAGATCGCACGTTTAAAATTAGTTGTTTCTCTTCAACGAGGGTTTGTTGAACGAGGCTCACCCCCCCCTACCCATTCAGGTAGGACCACCGGGTGTGGCCTGTCTGCTAAATGTGCAATACGATTATTCTTTCAATGCTGGTAGTAGTTGTGTTTAAGGGCCTCAATCAGTATTTATTGAGCTGCATATAGCCCTCACGCATGGTGCTCACGTTATAATTTCAAGATCACAAATTAGCTTTTAGAATTAAATATAAGGAATTAGAAGAGGAGTATAGTAAAGTATAAGACCACAAATAGTCATATTTGATCAATTTACAAAATATCACATGAGCCTTAATAAAACTGCTTCCAAGTTTGTGGGTTACCTAATTTAACGGAAAATAAACCTGTTGAATTTTGAGGCATTTTTGATTCATATTTGTGCAGGTTTCTTTTCACGCTATATTCAATTTATAAGTAACCTAAGCAGGCAATTTTGAACTTTATTTTCATATCTAGCTTTTATTTCATTTAAAAGGTCTTCATCTCAGTTTTTCATTATTTTGGAAAACGATTTAAATGTTTTTTAAATACATTTTGTGCAAAAAAAAATATTTCAATGGCATTCTAAACTTCTTGGAAGTTGTTCCGCTGCAAATGATCTGGAAAGTGCTCATAAGCTGTCATTTGAGATATATAAAGAAAAAATATATATTGCGTGCCTGCTTTAGATTATACCGCAATATGTATTTGAGGCCATATTGCCCAGCCCTAGGCGGGGGAAGTATTCAAAGATTATAACCTTCAGTACAGCATCATTGGGTCCCTGATTATCTATTTCATCCATCTTTCGCTCTGCTCCGTCAATCCAGTCATTCACTTCCTTTATCCCTCCATCCAACTTCTGCATCTGCTGCTGGTAATCCTAAGGAGATGAAGAAGGAGAAAAGAAAGTGGAAAGATTTGAGTTTTCTCTCAGTCCTGCAACAAATCAGGACTACTTCTGGTGAATAGTACGTTTATTTTGTGGGTTTGGTGTTTTAAAGTCTGACCAGCAGCAGGTTGAGCCATTCCTCTGCTCTGGACGTGACTGCGATCCAGTTACAACGCAACAGGCTGACTTTGTCGTCCACTAAGCCTCCGTTGCCTTTCAGCACAGCCTTGAGGGCCTCGGCGAGGTCCACCACCGCCTGCAGCTGTGGATGATGCCTCTCGATGTCACTGTGGACGGACTAAGAGGAGAGGACACAGATAAGAGACTCATCCAGATTACATTGTGTTACATATTTCTGTTACACTGTTCCGTTTCTGTTGTACCTGCGCCCAAGCGAACTCCGCCTCCAGGTCACCAGGCATGCCCTCCACAGCAGAGCGCCTGGTCAGCTCGGCATCGGTAGAAGCCAGCCACTCCGTAAGCCCATTCAGCTCCTTACGCAACTTCCTGGATAACTTCAGACTCTTCTCCAGCTCCAGTTTACTCTCCGTCACCTGCAAAGGCAGGAAAAAAACAAGGAGTTGAAACGATTCAGAGTTGCACAATCACGTTTTTCCATGAAAGTACAGACCTGTGATCCCAGCTGGTTGTAGAGCAGTTTCAGGGCGGTCACCCTGTCGTCCAGCTCTTTGGGTTGCTCCGTCTGCTGCCTCTGGACGATCTGTCGACCCGTTTTGATCACAGTCTCCACCTCCCCCTTTACCTCACTCAGTATCTTGTACAGTTTCTGTTAGGGCGAAACAAGAAGCGGCAGCCAGCTGAGAAACACAGTCTCTCCATCCGCTTAGCGGTCTGTCCGCCTGCGAGGTTGCTACCCACCATGCACTGATCCAGCTGCGACTGCACCACGTCCTGCTCTACGCTGCGGATGTCCAGCATCCCAGCCTGACCTCTGACCCCAGCCAGCACCCGCTCGCACTCGGCCAGGCGGGAATCGAAGTTGGCCGGCTTCTGAAAGAGACGGAACTTCGTCCAGACGTCCCCAAGGATATTCTAGGAAAAAACAAAAGGGAAAAAAAAAGTATTAAATGGATATTCCACCCATAAGGGAAATTTAATCTGTTGCCACATTCCACAGAGTTAGATAAGTGAGAAAAAGCATTCTGTAACCAGTCCAATAGAACACTGCTTACAGCTATTGATGAGGCATTCATGAATATATAGGTCTGCTTCTGCTAAACTGATTATGCAATAACTTCGCATTTACAACTTGCCTTCACCAGTTCAGGTACCATAGTTTAACTTTCTCTTGCTCTCTTGTTGAGTGAAACCGTATTTCAATGTGGCTAAACTCCAATTAAGTTGTTCTCATTAACATATTTTCCTGCTGTAGTCATTAGAAACCGGAATGAGTTGGATATGTTCATTAAAAACGTGTCCATTTAGGAGGAGTTTTTATTTGCGGCCACAGGGTCGGGGCCTCCATCGACTAATATCCTGATTCCAAACAGCTTGGCTCAAAAAATATTTTATGTTTGTGTATCTATATAGATTATATTTTTTCTTTAAATGATTCTAAATTCAAGACTATTATTCAAATAGAGCTTAATTTAATGATGCCTGGGACAGTTGTAGTCAGGTCAAGCAAACATAACAAAACCAAGCATCATTAAGTTCCCATAATGGCCGTCTAGCATCTATATTAATTATCTAGGGACTAAACATTTGTCATTTCTTCTTCCTCTCACCAAACAGCCAAGACTAAATAATAAATAAAAAAAAAACAGTTACACTGGAATTTTGCGTTTTTTAAATTCAAGGTCCAGAGTCCAGAAACATAAATATAAAAGCAACCTATACTTCTTACCTGTTAACCTGTTATCTGTTGTTTTATTATTTTGAAAAAAATCCCAATAAAGACAGTGAAGATGTTGCAATAAAATGACAAAATCAGCAAAAACTCAAGAGTAGATCAAATTGTGATACTAAAATCGTGTCGCAAAACGTCCTCCCAGTAATTACGAACAATTTACCTTAAATAAATCAAATAAATAAATATTTGTGTTTACCTGAGTTAGGTCTATCTGTCCCAGGATCCTGTGTGAAGGGTCCTTGTCCTGGTTCTTCTTCTTCATGTCTGCCAGAGCCGCTTCATGGCCATTCAACTCTGTCTGGATTTTCTGTTACAGATACAAAGTAGAAACCACTTAAAGTTTGTGTCGCTCAGGCAAATAAAGCCACAGGAGTCTAAACAGCTTGTTAGACTATTTTCCTCTGCTGACCACAAGGGGGCAGAACATATTCAAGGATACAGAAGCATGGTTCCCTTTAGGGTGACCCCATGAATAAACTTTGCTTGCTTTAAATTCAACTTTCATTTTAAATAATTGCTCAGAAATCAGAGACCGATTTGCTAAAAGAATCCAGACATTTTTTTTGTAAGTGTGTTTGTGTGGTTGAAAAGGACAGAAATGTCGTCTTGGCCCACTCTCTCCCAGTCTGTCACTTTGCCGTCGCTGCTGCAGGTCATTACTTCAGGAGCTATTGTCTGATTAGTTATGAGGGTGTATGTGTGTCGGAGAGGAGAAAAAGAGCGATGCAGGGAGTCGTGCAGCGGGAAGCAGATGTTGGAAGAAGACACAACGAGGTAGGGGCAGGTTGTCCTCATCGGCTGCAGCTTTAATTAGGAGCTTGGAGTGGGAAAAAAATCATTTTCCAGCTTGTTCTTGGTTCCTCTGGGGAAAAAATCTGGGGCAGGAAAACATTTGAAGGGTGCCAAACAATGACTCCAGTCTTGTTTCTTTTATCAGATCCAGGCAGAAATCTTGAAACATTTGGAGCCATAAAATTAAAACTATAATTATTACTCTCTTCTTCTTTTTCTTCTTTCATTTCACAGAAAAGCTTATGCTGAATATTGTTACTGTTACAGAGACTGAGACAGAGATCTCAGTTCCACACATTAGAAAGTTATATGTTTTAAAAGAAACTTATAATGCTGTCTTAAAAGTAAGTATCTCTTTCAGCTAAGCTTAAAACTAATTTAGAAGAGTCTAGTCTTTGTTTGTAGGGATGCACCGATGATGATTCTGGTACCGGGTCCAATACCATTCTGATGTTAGATACCGATGCTACGAAACGGAAATGTGGAAAACCTGCAAACATTCCACTGAAAATCTCTCTTTTCCACATAAAATTTTAGTTTTGTGGTCATTTTTATTAATATTCTGTTATCTAATTCAACATAATTTGTTTTAAAAAACAGAAGAAAAGAAAACTTGTCTTCCAATTTTTTTTTTTGTGGTAGAAGTATCGGCATTAGTACTCGGTTTGAGAAAGTACTTAAATCCAAGTATCGGTATCGTATCGGTTTGAAAAAATTGGCTTCGTTGCATCCCTATTAGTTTCCCTTTCACTGGTGATGTCCTCTGTGCTGAGTCCAGACAATGAGACCTGCATCTAGCAAGTTTCAAATATATGTTTTATTCACCAGATCATTTCTTAATCTTTCGGCAAGATCGTTTTTATTAAAGACTAAGTTCTGAATTCCAAGGCAGAGCAGGAAAATATCCAACAGCCAGGCAGGGAACACTGCAGCACAACTGGCTCACAGAGAGTTACCTGATGGAAAATGGAGCAGAAGGTTCCGAGAAAGTTAAACGACCCCACGTACAGATTGTTCTGTTCTGTGATTAGGCAGACGTTAAGAAAATCCAGATTCGATCTAAAGCGGAAGTTCACCTTTCCAGAGAGAGATCTTTCTCATCAGTTGAAGAAAACTGGAACCTTCACTCTACACTACTTCTTTATAATAATTTAGTTGTTGTTTCTTTCAGCAACAAAATGTAACAAGGTCATCGAAGTTGAGTTTTTTCTGTGTTCAATTTACGATCCCTGCAAAAGAGGATTCACCCTTCAGACAAATTTACTTTTAATGGAATTGAGACTGATAAACATAGAGATATTTCTGAAAGCGTGCTGATCGAGTGTAGGCTTCAGATGGAAAGCATTTTTTTAATACATTTCCAGTGTTTGGACTCACTATGATTTTATTTCCTAAATGTGGTTTACAACATCTTTGTGACGGTGTATGACGAATCGTTTTTTGATACAAACGTGAGCATGTGCCAGCGATGTGGAAAGGATCAGAAAATGGAGAGAAATGCACCTGAGCCTCCTGTGGTATCTGCTGGGCATCAATGTGGTCGGCCAGGTAAGCAGTGAGATGGCGGTCCGTGTTCGCCAGGGACTCCTGGATTTGCCGGAGCATCTTGTCATTCTCCTGGGCCCGCTGCACGCTCTGCTCCAGCTCCTTTCGCCTAAGTGCCGCCTGGGGAAACAAAATGCCTAAATCATGTACTGCCAACAACACATACCACTAACTTATGATTAAAGGCCGCTAAACATTTCTCAACTTGACTTGTCAATAGGGATGTGTATTGGCAAGAATCTGGTGTTACCATATGTATCAGAATACAGGGAAAACAGTAGAAAAACTATCAAGGCACTGTACACACTCCAACCTGTTTCATTCGTAACAAATCCAGTTTCATTACTAGATCTAGCTGATCCACTGGAATGAAGAAGCTAAAAAGTGACTCCAACTAGCGGTCATACTTTCAACTTTACTACGAGAATTACTGCCAGTAAGTAAGTAAAACTTATTTATATAGCGTCTTTCGCAAACATGGGTCACAAAGCCCTGAGTAATACTAATACCAATACGAGGAAAATATAGGAAGTAACAAAACGAAGAACAAAACACAAGATGTTTGAATAAAAAGGACGGTTTTAAGATGCTTTAGAAAAAAACTCAATGGAGTCAGCAGATCGTAGACGCAGAGGAAGACTGTCCCACAGTCTGGGAGCAACAGACTGGAAGGCTCTGTCCCCTTTGTATTGAAATGAGTACGGGGTACAGCCAGGAGGATTTGTCCAATGCAGTAAAGACAGCATTGCCATAGCCCACACGCGACGATACAAATGTATGAATGATGTTTTTCCTAGGTAAGATTTGGAGACTAAGTGACTTTTCAAATGTTCTGAAGGTGGAAACAGGGTTGATAACCCGGCAGAGTGAGGCAACAGACTGCTGAATTGTGGAATACAAAAGGCTAGGAGCATTTATTAAAATCTCTGTCTTTTTTTAATTATAAAACCAAAAAAATTATAAGAAAGCCAGTCGCTGATTTCGAAAAAAGACTGGAGAAGAGTAGAAAGTCTATTCAGCTTGTGCGGTCTAAAAGATGTATAAAGTTGAATTTCATCAGCGTAGATATGGTAAAAAAATGCCAGGAAAGGGTTGAATGATTCTTGCAAAAGGGAGAATATGAAAACTAAATAATAATGGGCTGAAGACGGGTCCCTGTGGAACCCCACGAGTTAAAGGAGCATTGTCTGAAGAGAACATATTCATCTAAAAACAATTTCCTGTCACGTATTAAGAAGGAAAGCCAGTCCAGTGAAGAGCCAGAGATACCGGCAGAAACCTGCAGCCTAGACAATAATAAGCTATGGTCTACAGCACACTTGTCAAACTTAAGGCCCAGGGGCCAAATCCGGCCCGCCTTACACCTAAATTCCGCCACATGCGCTCCGCTCCGCCCCGCCACACACGCCGCAGCGGTTCTCTGTCGTCGTTAAATTACACTGCATGCGCCCCACCTCCGCTCCGCTCTGCTTCGCTTCGGAGCCCAGAGGTGCTCAACGAAGCATGCGAGATATCGCAGTAAAGAGCAGTGCTATATACACGGAAGTCAGACCAAAATCATTCATTCCGAGGAAAACAAACAAAAAAGAACAGCTGATCTACTTCTATTGCTATTATTCTTTGTCAAGATATCTCCACTTTCTTAAACAATGGGTGAGTACATTTATAGCAGATAAGCTGTATTTATAGCGTATTTTTTATCTTAAAAAAAACAAAAAATCTGTCTTTACTGATTTATTTTGAAAAACCGGATCTGCATTTTCAGCATCCTGCCTGGTACTTTTTTAGTATAGAAAAGAATAGAATAATCTTTTAATTGTCCCACAAGGGGAAATATGGTCGTAACAGCAGCAAAAAAACAGATGTACAAACAGAACAGGACACAGAACAGAAATTTTTTTAACAGATTTTTTTTTTTTAAATAGAAAAAATATTTAGACAGTTTGAAAAGTATGGATTGTGCATTTAACTGTGCATTAAAAAGTAATTTTATAACTTCCAATTAATTACTACATATAGACTGTGAAAAAATTATGTGAAAGTTAGAGTATCATCAGCCTTTCCGAAATAAGGTAAGCCAAAAGGCAAATAATTACTAAAATCAATAAATTTTTAGTTCATGGATTTTTTTTTACAGCTTTACAAATTCCAAAATGTAGCTTTTTTTTTGCTTCATGTAAGAAAATATGCTATAATAATATGATTGTAATACGATCTGAATCACATTTTGTACAGAGGCTATCAGTCCCAGCAACTTTGGACATATTCACAAAGAAGAAAGTGCGTATGTAACACATAATATCGAATCTAGAGCCAGTGCAGCCTTCGACCTGTCTCTTTCAGACGCAATCCTCACTATTATTTACTCTAAACAGAAAAATATACACATTGAAAACGTACACAATCCTCTTTCTACAGTTACAATCATCTAAAAAGTACCCTCTTGATGGTTGGACTCCGAGGTAGCTCTCTCATGTTGCCTCTTGATACAACACCTGAAGCCCGGTGATCTTCAGATGACGACCGCTGTCATTGCTCAGAACCTACTAGTCATTCCTTTCACTCGTTTTTTCCCAGTCACTGACCGTCTAGGAGATTAGCTTGTACACGCACCAATTACCTCCAAGGAAAACTCCCTGAGCCCAAGTGTGCGTACTTGGTTACAGGTGAGCCTGCTAATCTCACACAGAAGGATAATAGATCCAAGTATAGCCCTGAGCCTCTAATGTACGAATTGGGTAGATCCCACACAGTGCTTCACATAAAAGGCCTTGGCTGGGAAAGGAGGGTGTCTCTGGTGGTTTTAAAAAGCATGGTCAGAGTATAGAACGGCATCCACTTCAGAATGCAAAGAAGTGGAGCAAACAATGGTAGGAAAATAACTGTTTTAAAAGGAACGCAGATTAGCTTTAAAGGGGTTTTGAGGCACTGAAAATGTTGTTTTAATTGATGAGTAGGGCTGGACGATATCTGGACGTTTTACAACAAACCGTAATACTTTCATATAAGTCACAAGATGACACATTATCCTTTATATAAATGTAAATATAACATCAGATCTTCCCTATCTATCTCTTGTGTACCTCACCTTGCTCTGCCTCCCTTCCTTACTGATTGCATCTCACACTAACTACAAACTCTAGTGCTGAACGCCGTCTGTAAAAACAGCAACAGCATGGAGACAAACGAGAGCACGGGGAAAAGTATCGTAGAAATGCAGCTGGTTAGTAAAAACGAAGCTATTGGATAGCGATGGGCGGTATGGCAAAATTTTCATATGAAGGTACTTTTTTAAAAGATATCGGTTTTACAAAATATTTAACTGTATTTTTTTCCCAATACAAGAACGTTAATACCTACATTATTTTATGAGAAAAATAGTTAATACCCTGGCTTGGCTTTAAACAGCCCATTTTACTATCATACGGACTGTATCAAGTTTTTTTTTTCAGACACAGGTAAATGCTATGAAAAGAATTAAAGTGATAATGATTCTATTCAAAATAGAGTAGACATTCTTGATAGTCTAAAGGTGTGTTCACACCAGCCAGCACATCCAGACCGCAGGGCAGCTAGATTACATGCAAAGTCTATGGTACCTACGCAGCAAGTGGCTGTGTAGGTACCATAGACACGCAGCAAGACGCGCATGTCGGCGCAGCGAGCATCAGCACATCCACACACTGCTGGGTGAGGTTGGGAAAGGCGGGGCAGCAACCAATCAGCGACGAGATTCCGGCTGGAGCTACTCAATGCGTGGGAGACTGAGGACGAGACGCTGGTAGTAGCTGCTCAGGGCGGGAGAGACAGGACAGGAGGAGACTCCGGCGTTAGCGATCAGAGGATATTGGAGTGTCAGGTGAGCATTTAAATATTTTCTATTATATTTTAACATAACTTTGTTATGTTAGTTAAGGATAGAAAAACCTGGTTAGGTCAACTACTGTACTAAATATGCTTTATGAGTCAAGGAATAGCAGAGAAATCCCCCCTCGCCCGGTGACAAACTGACGTTGTGCACCGTCGCAGACTAAAAAAGTCTGCAAGCAGCTGGGTTTTAATGTGAAATCATCAACTTTCATGCGCTTGAGCGTTCTGCTGCCTGGATGGTATGAACACGGTTTATTACTAAAAATATACTTGTTTTTTAACCCAGGGTTGACGCAAGCAGCCGGCTGCATCTTGTACTTTTTTTGCACAAAGTACTGGAAAAGGCCGCTACGGGGGCAGAGTACAGAACTCGGACCGGATAGCGTGCCGGATTTGTAGAGTAGAAACAAAACAAACCTGGCGACCGTAGTAGATGTCTGTCAGTCTGCCCCAGGGCAGCTGTGGCTACAATTATAGCTTGCTTCCACCAGTGTGTGAATGTGAGAGTGAATGAATAAATAATGCAATTTGTAAAGTGTCTTTGAGTGTCCAGAAAAGCGCTATATAAGTTTGATGCATTATTATTATTATTATATTAGATCATTACCTGGTTAATATTCAGATAAGGACAGAAAAAAGGCAGCAGCAGTATCATAGATGGTATGGAAGAACATATTTACCACTATTGTTGATTTCTTTCCTACTGGTTCTGCCACCATTGACCCCATGTACCTTCAGCCGTTCTAATGGCGCTGTACGCAACAGGATTTGCAAAGGTTTAGTTCACCTTCTAAACCACAGACCAGACTCCTCTTTCAGGAATAAGTCTGTCTTGGTCAGTATTGTGTGCTTCATTCTGAAAGCATTCTGTCAGCTGCCATACATAACTCAAAGGTTTACTCCTCACACTGCGGTGAAAAATGTGTAGCAGTGAAATTACTTCCTGCTGTAACACTTTCCCCACATCAAACATTCTAGACGTTGTCTGAGTTAGTCACTGGTATAGCGGTAGGCCTATATAAAAAGTAAACGAAAATAAACACTGGTTTTCAGTATGAACTGGTTGGTGTACAGCACAAGCCTACTACTGGCTCATTTGTAGATTGTATTCATCAAGCAACAACAGACAGAGTAGAGCCCAATTATTTTAACCATCCTTCGAATGCAACAGAGCGCACGTCTGTGATTGGTCAACCCAAGATCGTTTCACTAGCACGGTGCGTTATGGTAGATGTAATTGGTAGTTACTGCTTATGGGCACTAGATGTTTTATATTGTAAGGGCAGTTTGTCTAATATGGTCTTTTGGTGAAGAGAACCAAAAAACAGACCGCTATGTTTGGTTGTTGTATGTAATTCGTTGCATTTTTATTAAAAAGCTTTCCAGCTCAATCAAAACTCCTCTCTGTCTGCCATTTCTCTGGATACAAGCTGAAGTAAATAAGCTGGCGTCAACCAGAGATGCAATGGTAGGCAGACCCGCCAGAAAACGTCTACACCCCCTACTGTCCAGGTGGGGAATAGCTTTGCAGCACTGACACAGCCGGTGAAATAAAAAATGACAAAGTCTCCATCAATACATGTTCGTGTAGATTTATTGGGTTTTAGGGTCAGGTGAGTTTGGTGCCCATTCAAACAGTAATCCCATAACTAGGTACTGGTACTTTTGGCAGTGTAGGCAGGTGCCAAGTCCTGCTGGAAAATGAAGTCAGCATCTCCATAGAGGAAGCATGAAGCGCTCCAGAATGTCCTGTTAGATGACTGCGTTGACTCTGTACTTAACAAAGGCCATAGGACCAACAGCAGCAGATAACATGGCTCCCCTCATCAACTTAGAATGTGGAAACTTCCCTCTGGACTTCAACCATCTTGGACTGAGTGTCTCTTCATTCTTCCTCCAGACTCTGGGACCTTGGTTTCCAAATAAAATGCTAAATTTGCTGTCATCAGAAAAGAGGACTTTGGACCACAGAGCTGAGTTGTTCAGACCGACTTTTTAAGAGGAATAGAACGTTTGAAGTTCATGTCCGTCTGTGTGTGGTGGCCCTTGATGCTCCAGCCTCAGTCCACTCCTTGTGAAGGTCCCTGACACTTTTGTTTGGCGTTTCCTGACAATCCTGACAATTCCTGTGCACCTTTTGCAGGCGGTCAGTGATGGTTTTCTGCACAACTGTCAGGTCAGTAGCCTTCTCAGGAAGCATTTTCAGGTCATTTGGGTTCATTGGTTGATTATAAAGGGACACTTTGAGCCTAAAATATTCAAACTTTTCAGAGAATTCAAATTTTCTGGGCTTTTAATTTGGGATTTTCATAAGCTGTAAGCAATAATCATCAAAACTACAACGAAAATAGGCTTGAAATATCTCACTATATCATATATTAGTTTCATGTTTTAGGTAGAATAACTGAAATAAATGAACTTTTGTGTGATATTCTCACAACCTGTTACAAAAAAAAGGAAAGGTTATGCACTGTGGAAACCGAGCCAGGGAAGAAGATGAGGGTTTAGATGTTTATGCAAATCCAGCCTCCAAAGATTTAGATTAGGTTTTTTTCCTCACCGTCCTAAACAACTTCTTTTTATTTTTGCTAATATCATTAAACACACTCACATGTTGGATGTTATACTTTATGTGGTTGTACTACTAATAAAAGTATGTTTATTAAAACGATTGTTCTGCTTGCATCCTTTGAGCGATTAGATAAATGCCTCTCAGAACCAAGCTCCCAGGCTGAATTTCAGCACCAGCCCACCCCTGCCGAAAACAGTACTTTTTAATAGTAGCGCTATAACTATTTTGGTTTAGAAGAATGGACCATTACTTTATTCAAGAAAGTAATATTAAAAATACACGCCAATAGTTTATTTTTGACACCGTTTCTGTCGTACATGTGGAAATAAACATACCTTACTGACATTTGAAATGTGTAGCTTCAATTCCAAACTGCCTCTTTGTCAAAACATTTTGGGAAGAAAATATCCAGATAAATATTAAAAATCGAATTTCAGCTGAAAAATATTGAGATAACTTTTGGTTGATATTGTCCAGCCCTATTGAGGTGCATCAAAGAGGTAAAAACCAGACCAAAAAAGGGGTTTTAAAGGATAGCAAGATAGCACCAACTCCTTCTATTACTATAAAACATAACCAGGAACGAATAAAAGCAAAAATGTGTAACATAATATTCTTCCAGGAGTGAAAGAGCAGGGGTTATCAGTTTACATGGTGTACTTTAATTTGGTTCTATTGTAAGAGGGGAATCGAGACACGGAATGTGCCTGTTTGTGTGATAATGATCATATCTCTTCAACCTCATGGTCCTCAGAGTGTTACTGCATAAGTAATGCTAAGTACAAGAGTCTTTTTGATTTCATTTCACCAATACTTGATAGAATGACTACCATATTTGTATCTATCCTAAACAGAATTAGATCCAACTAACAGCTACTTTATTAGGTACACCCTTTCAATTATTTATGAAAAATGGCTTACTTGGAGTTGTAGTGCAATCAGAACGTTGTGGTTGTTTGATATATAAGAACCATATAAGTTTAGTGCAGTTAATATTTAATGTCAAAGGAGAATTGGGAGACTGATTCAATATGATGGAAATCAAGGTGTGTAGAAAACTACCTCTCCAAAAAAAAATAGGTCAAGGCTCGAAGCAGATCAGTTACCGCAGCAGAAGATCACTTAGGTCGCCAAAATCAAACTATTACATATTGGAAAAAACAAATGCTGGTTGGGCAGGCTAAAATACGTTATTGTTTTACACATAGAAAAATATTTCTATGATGAAAGGATATGGTTTTGGTCCAAGCATTTATCCTGTGACTATTCTCATTCATCCAGGTCATGGTTATCTCAAGGAAATTTCAATCGAACGCAACTGAACGCAACTGGACTTGGTAATTTGTCTGGGAAGACGTTTCACCTCTTATCCAAGAGGCCTCATCAGTTCATGACATAATCAGTCTTGTAAAAGCCCTCCAAGAGGTTAAATAGCCGAGTCTCCACACCACTTAGTTGGACCAGTCCCAGCCTGGTCATCGGCGAGCATGAACTCGCTTTGTCATGGCTTTTTCATCCATTCTAGCATTCATTATGTTCATTTACTCACCCAGACAAGTTTGGAGCCATTTGGAGTCCTTCGTAGAAGTTTATATCCAGTTGCGATCAGCGTGTTTCCATATAATGGGAGTCAGTCAGGGCAGGAGATTTGCTCCCTGTAATAAGGAATTATCTGCCACAAAATCCTTCACCTAACCATGTTTTGTTATTAATAGCTATAATCCCCTGTGAGTTCAGAATATCTTACAAATGCTAAGGTATTAGTTTCTGTTGTTTTTACATACTTTTAATGCAAACAATTCCAACTTAAATTAACCTGGGATTTGTGTTAAGTCGCAGCTGCCCGCTAATACAGCTGTGGTCTGCGTAGGTTTCGGAAAGGGAGCTGGCAGAAACTGAACTTAGTCCAATTGGTCATTCGGTTAGTGCAAATTGGAAACATGCAAACGTGAACCATGTTGATGTCTGCCAATGGATATAAACTTCTCCCGAAGGACTCCAACTGGCTCCAAAGTTGTCTGGGTGACTAAATTAACTTAATATTTCCAACTAATAAGGTTTAAATTGAATTAAAATAAAAATACAAGATTTGTAGAGGCCGAATTACTTGATTTATTTTAGTCATAGCCATAAAACTAAAGGAAATAAAAGGGCTTTGTGACATTTAATTTGTAAAATTCTGAAGAATAAACATGAGTTTAATATAATTAATAATGTATAATTAATTAAAACATAATTAGTTAAAAATAATGTACAGCAAGATCTTAACTATATTAAATGTTCCACCAATCAATCACCTTTTTAAAGAAATGACAGTTCTCCCTGTCATTAAGTCCGATCTGACGCAAATAGTTAACGCAGCCCTCCAGTCAGGTGTCTTCCTCCAGGCCCTCAAAACAGCAGTAATCAAACCCCTACTAAAGACCAATCTAGATAATAAATTAATGCAGAATTATAGGCCAATCTCTGATCTCCCATTCATCAGTAAGATTATTGACAAAGCTGTATATCAACAATTGAATACATTATTGACAATAAACGACTCCTTAGACAATTTTCAGTCTGGTTTCTGTGCCCATCACAGCACTGAGACTGCCCTCATCAAAGTTTTCATTGACATCCTCATAAATACAGACTGCGGCAGAACCAGAGTTCTGGTACTGTTGGACCTCAGTGTTTGACACTGTTGATCATAAAAAATTACTGGAACGATTGGAGAGCTGGATCGGACTCACTGGAACAGCACTTCAATGGTTTGAGTCTTACCTCAAGAATAGGCAGTTCTTTGTGTCCATTGGAAATTTCTCATCAGAAAAAACAGAAATCACATGTGGCGTCCCCCAGGGATCCTTCCTGGGACCCGTCCTGTTCAATATTTTTATGCTCCCACTAAGATTACAGCAGCCAATAAGATTAGTTACCATAACTATGCAGACGACACTCAGCTATACATTACTTTGTCACCAGGTGACTTTGATTCTAACCAGACCTTAAATGAATGCATTGAACAAATCAAAGACTGAATGTCCCAAAACTTTCTCCAGCTAAACAGAAACAAAACAGAAGTAGTTATTTTTGGACCTAAGGAGGAATGATCCAGAGTGAGCACACAGCTTCAGCTAATACAACTAAAAACGACTCATCAGGCCCGTAATCTAGGTGTAATAATGGACTCAGACCTGAACCTCCAGGGTCACATAAAGGCAATGACAAGGTCAGCTTTCTATCAACTGAGGAACATTTCTAGGATTAAAGGACTGATGTCACAGAAGGACCTTGAAAAACTGATCCATGCATTTATCTTTAGTCAGATTGATTACTGCAACAGCGTCCTCACAGGTCTACCTAAAAATTCAATCCTTTTTTTAAATTAATGGATTCTCGTGTTTTATCTGTATTTATTTATTTTTATTTTTTTAGAATTCTTTTTTATTTTATTTTATTTTTATCAGGGAGAAACATAGAAAGTCATTTCAGTACAATTACACACATACGTAGCTAAACAGAAATTTATATTTGGACAATCGTACTTACATGTTCTCCAAGCTATTACTCTCCCTTTCATTTTACAATGTTTTCTGTTGTAACATTTGAACAAAAGAACAAAAGAAGTCACATTTACTCATTTTTCCATCCAGATTAATAGACTGGTACTTCAAGCCATGTAATAGAGGTATCTAAAGCAGTTCAGGTCTCCGTGATCATATATATCTGATCCATTTCGACCACCAACTCTTGAATTTCTCTGATTGCAATTTTAAGGCAAATGTCAGTCTCTCTATGGTGTAGATTTCATGAACAGTCCCTTGCCAGTCTTCCAGTGTCGGTGCGTTGGGTTGTAGCCATTTCCTTGTTATTGCTTTCTTTGCCCCAATCAATAGTATCTTCATTAGATATTTGTCTGCTACTGACAAATATGTAGGCTGTTCACATTGGAGGAGTCTTGGAGACCTTTGTATAATCTAGATACTAATTTCTTCCCACACCCAGATTTATAAATTGAAACAAAAACCTTCAGGATCTCACTTCCCTGGTCCTTCATCAAAATTGTATTTAAGCGATTCCTTACTTGAAGGTATCTGAAAAAATCCTGCCTCTCTAAATCATATTCCTTTTTGAGATCGTCAAAACTTTTCACAAACCCACTCTGTATAAAGCAGCATAAAGCTGTAAGACCCCTTCCTGCCCACATTTGAAATCTATTGTCTGTCCTATTTGGAATAAAATCCATGTCATAAGCACACCAACGTAATATATTTTCTGCACCCTTTAAATTGTATTTCTTAACAACCATGTGCCAGGTTTCTAGTCTTACTTTTATCCAGGGGTTATTTTTATTTGCAAGACTGTCTACAAGTTTTTTATCTGACATTACTGCCTGTATGGGTGGACCCACAGAGGCCCCCTCTTCTATTTCCTTCCACCTCGCCCTGAACTGCGAGTCACAGAGATACCCCAGGTTTCTTATCTGAGCAGCACAGTAATAATCTTGTAAATTTGGCAGCGCCATTCCTCCTTTGTCTTTTGATAATTGCATTACTTTAAATTTTACTGTTGGTTTTTTACCCATCCAGATATATCGAGAAATTAATTTTTGCCATTCAATGAACTGTCGATCACTTATTTCGATTGGTAGCGATAGGAAAAGATACAACAGGCGGGGCAAAATCACCATTTTGACTGAATCAAGCCTTGAAGTTAGACTGAGAAAAGGTAAGTGGTTCCATCTGGAGATATCGGATTTAATTTTACGGTTGAGAGGAATATAGTTGGCTTCAAATAATTTTGTAATGTCTTGGGTAAGATTAATTCCCAGATACTTCATTGATGTTTTGTTACAACTCAGGTAGTATTTAGTTGCCAAGTCATCTGGTAGATTAAAATTAAGGGTCATAACTTGAGTTTTTTTAATATTTATTTTATAACCTGATAATTTACTAAACACATCAAGTGATGACATTAAAGTTGTTAGGGATGCTGATGGTTAGGATAAATATATTAACACGTCATCCGCAAATAAAGATATTTTGTGTTCCTGTCCTGCTATATTTATACCCTTGATTTGCTTGTTTTGCCTAATATATTGACTGAGAGGTTCTATAAAAAGGGTAAAAAGGGTAAAGAGAAGTGGTGAACAGGGACAACCCTGTTCACCACTTTATTAGCGATTACTGTGGGTTCAATTTCCTGACGTCATGGACACTAAACTGAGACAAGAAGGGAGAAAGGAAGAAGGTGAAGAAAAGAAACCGGACCAACAGAGGGGCGAACCGACGACACAAGACAGGGAGGCAAATAAAGAACACAAGAAAACATCCCAGTCCTCCACCTCTGCCGGACGGCAGAGAAACAGTAATACAAAACCAAAACAACAAACTGTACAGAACCAAACCAATAGTTCGGATCTGGTAGAATAAACAAAGAATTACACATTCACTACACACAAGCATTGATTAATGAACATAATACAAATGTTTCTGGTAAGCTCCTGTGAACAACTAACTAATGATGATAACCTCAGCTTAAGATATGTCCGTCCTCACCTATGTCCCCACACCTATGTGTGTGCGAGCATGCAGGTCGGAATAAGGTTTCCCCATGCAAGTGATTGATAGCTGGTGTAAGGAACCGTCAATCCGTCCTACAGGAATCGGCACAGACATGGAGGAGGCAAGAGATGTATGCATCCAGCGTCCCACAGAGTACAGAGTCCACAGGCGGATCAGCGCAGGGTCGATCACCCACCAAGAGAGGAACAGATGGAAGTCCCAGGGGAGCACCCACCAGCCGCGATGCTGGGGCCCGAGAGATCGCAGTGACGAGCCCACGGGCTCCGCCGGTAACCGGCTACGCCAGGGCGGGCCCGGACCAGGAACCGGAGGCCACGGGGACCAGGGGCACCCCACCCCCCAGCGGGGCCCCAACCAGGGACCAGCCGACAAGGGTCCCGCCGCAGGCAAGGAGGACCCGCAGCCAACCGACGGACAACACACGCCGCCGCCACCCCGGACCAGTACCCACCGCCAACAACCCGGCCCGCCTCCACACATCCACACGCCAGGGAGCCACAGCGGATGTACGCCCTCCCCAGGCCGCGCCCAGCCGGCACCTGGACATCCAGATCTTCCAGCTCCAGGGTCCAGATCCCGCCCCACGTGGGGCGCCAAGATCAGGGGCCCAGCCAATGCCGGACAGCCCCACCAGGCGAACAGACCAGCCAGCTGAAGTCCTGGAACCGGCAGGAGGACTGGGCGCCAGGCACGGTCCCCACCGATCCACCGGACGGCACCAACCTATTCTACAACCCCGGCACCCCCATAAGAGGTGCCCCAGTCAATCCAAGGAGGACATCGGCCCGAAACAGCGGCCGCCCGACACACCGGACCACCCAGGACCCGCCCGACATGCACCAGGACCGAGCCGGGCCGCAACCGGGACCCCCAGCCCCATGCATCGAGAGTCATCATCAACCAGCGGGCAGGAGCAACCATCACCGACGGGGAGTGACGGGGAGGGAAGAAGATGCATCAGGCCAGAGAGCAGCCAAACACCCAACCTGACAGGTAGACATAGACAGACAGAGACACTCATACGTACCCTCCCTCTCATGTGTACACATTCTTACAAATACAGGACATACGAAAAAAGGACGCTATACCCTCATTCATACCCCCCATACGTACACTATACTCCATACTCCCAGGCCCAGGGACAGACGCCCCAGTAGAGAACCCTGCCCCTGCACCCAGGAGACAGACCCCTTTGCCCACCAGGACGGGGACAAGTAGACCGCCAAGGCCCCACACCGGCAAGAGCAGCCCACCAGCCCAGGACCCCGACCAGACGGCGTGATGTTCTATCCGGGCTCCGACCCCTGATGGTCCAACGAACAGGGGTGTGGAAAGACCCCCCAGCCTCTCTCCCCCAGCTCAATGTGGTGTTGTTGCGTGTTGTTCTAAATCGTTCCCTCTTAAACGCAAAGAAATAGTCAATCCTTGAGTAAGTAGATTGAGGTGCAGAGAAGTAAGTGTAGTCACGCCCCGTTGGATTAAACTCTCTCCAAATGTCTACTATGCCAATTTCTTTCATTATTGAGTTTATTTTATTAATCATGAGTTTATTGTGGCCTAAATTAGAGGTGGAAGATAATCAACCGTTATTGATAATCTAATATTCATATCTTCCCCACACAGAAGCACACCCTGAGCTTCCGCAGACATCATATGAAATATTTTTTTATAAAAGGTCCAATCACTCCCAGGAGGAGCATATATACTAAACAAAGTTACCATCAGCCCTTCGATCCTTCCTGTTATCATTACATATCGGCCTTCCTTGTCTTTATTCTCTGAAATGTGTTCATATTGGACCTGATTTGAAATAAGAATGGCACACCCTCTTCTATGCCCTGATTTAAAGGATGAATAAAATACATGTTTGAAGCCTCCTCTTCTAAGTTTTGCATGTTCAGTTTCAGATAAATGCGTTTCCTGAAGGAATGCTATTTGAGCACGCTCCCTTCTCAGTTTTGACAATATCTTCCCTCTCTTAATAGGGTTAAGTAATCCATTTACATTGAAGGAGACCACTTTCAACGTATTACTTGCCAGTACCATTTCTAAGATTTGTTTTTCATGTTTTAGATAGGGTTTGTGTGACTTCCTTATTTCTGCTTTGAACTGCAGCAAACACTTGAACATGACAACAACCAATAAGGTTTTGAACTATTATAAACTGAGGGTTTCCAAAAGTGGGGTTAAAAGAAAAACCCTGTGTGAGATGTTTAAGTGCGGCCCTGAAGAGGGAAAGCCTCTTTCCTGAGAGAGGGCCCTTATTTGTAATGGATTCAGCCAAAGTCTCATTGTGCCCCCGACATATTGATAATCCTAAATTAGGCAAAATTTTTTTATTTTATTTCTGCTTTAAACATACTTTCTGGTCATGGGGGGAACTCTATCATTGATGAGCACTCGTTCTCCGACCGCTCCGGAATGGAATATACTCTAATATTGTTTCGTCTGGATCTTCCCTCCTGGTCGTCCTGTCTTTCCTCCACGTGTGCTTGAAGTTTTATCAGCTCTTCCGTCACTTCTTCTAGTGACTGCATTCTCTCTTCCGTGTTTAAAACACGGTCTTCAACTTCGTCGAGCCTCTTTTTGGTTTTGCTGATCTCTTCTTTGATTTCCTGCAGTTGTTGTTTATTGTCTTGTCGGAAATCTTTTATTTCAGAGAGGATGGCTTTCAGATTAGCTTCCATGTTAGCTTGGTCTTCCTCGGCACTGTCGTTAACGGGTGAGCCACAGCTAGCTGGAGACGACTCCGGATTCTGTTTTCCGTGTGTTTCGGTATTCTGTGCAAAGTTCCCTGATTTGGCTGACCTCTGCCTATCTCGCAATGAAGTCTTGCCCTTAACCATGCTTTTCCGTCAGTTTTAAATCGAGTTCGTCGAGTTAATGGGCACTTAAATCCTGATAGTCGGGAGAGACTTTCTCTTAAACTGCCATTTTAGCTGCCGCTAAACCGGAAAACCTTATCTGTATTTAAATGTCATACTCTAACATAAATTTTATTTTATGCTTTGATTAATAAATGCATTTCTTTTAGTGATGATCTGTTTTAATTTTCATATTCTTATGTATTCTGTTTCCTTACAACTGATACATGTAATGCTCCTTGAATTGCCTGTGTTTAAAGTGTGCTATATAAATAAAATTGCCTTGTCTTGCTAATTAAATCTACAATTTTCCATTTTGTTAGGAATATAATACAAAATCTTAGTGGAAAAATAATGTGTCCAAAAATGGGATTGAAAAGGAATGACTTAAAAGTTTGAGAATGCAACATAAGCTGTAAAAAGAGTGTGCCTTTTGGATGTTTAACCACTGTTGGTAGAAAAGACAGGCTGAGAAATAAATGGTATCTTACCCTTGCCATGAGCTCATCCCATCGGGTGTAGAACGCGTCCAGTTTCTGTTGAATCAGTTCGTCCAGAACCCCCCCGTCCATCAGCGTCTGGGCCAACTCTCGAATCTGGTTCCTGTTGTCCTCTGGGTGTTGCAAAAGAACCTCAAGGCTCTGTAGATATTTGACCATAAATGCAAAGAAGAGTACAGGAGGTTTACCTTTATAGAAGCCAAGATTTTGTTCTTAACAGCAGCATAAAACAGTATTTTATTTTGACAGTGATTTGAAACTATGCTTATAGCAAATGCATCTTGCAATAAAACAAACATTTTGATTGTCTGTTTTGGTTGTATCTGTACCAGAAGCTGAGTCTTCTGTACGGCCATCCACAAGAGATAGCTTTTGTGTACACATTATATAAATATGGACCAGTGTAGCATAAACTAACCTAAGAATTTTTAATATGCATACTTCACCTCACCTTTTGTGGGCTTGTTGCATTTCCATAGCAATCAAAGAGCCCCATGTTTTCAATGTGATTAGACCTTGTAGAACAAGATCTAATGAGAGGAAAACAATGAAATATCTTCCTTCAAACTGGAGTCTTTATTTCAAAGTCGGGTATGTTTTTCTGACAAAAACAAATTAGCATCTGCTTCATAAAGACCATAAAGGTTTATTTCACAATTTGCCTTCATCACTTCAATATTTGTAATGATCTCTTTTAACTGTTTTGTTAAAAAAAATGATCATAGTAGTTTATAGTGCATTTAATTTACCGTGAACAATATTTAATTTAAGAGAAATATTTTAGAAATAACAGGAAATCATTGCATGATTTTCTTTCTTACATTTTTCAAAAACCCATGCAGAGGTGTGGAATGCCAAAGATAGAATGGATAGACAAAAAATAATGTCATAATGGAAAAAATGAATTCACATAAACGTCTAAGCTTATAATTATGAAATATTTTTCTTTTTTTCTTTTAAAATGCATTTAACGATATAAAACATTTGATTGTAAAAAATATTTCACTGTCATAGTAATTTAATTGCATTAGTTTTTTTCTAAAACCTTTTCATTTTTTCTTCAGAAAAATCAGCTTTTATTTCTTAATGGTGTTTTCCTCAATGGCTTGTATCAAAAGGGCATTTAAACTCTGAACAAGATCATCAGCCAATCAGAGTCAGTGTGTGGGAACTGCATGATCATGCATGACCTTTGGCTAGGGCTTCAATTGGTTCATTCATTGGTCCATTCACGGGTTAATTCACTAATACATTCACTGGTCTGTAACTGGTTAATTCACTTGTTCATTCTCTAGTACATTCATCGGGTCATTCACTGGTTCAATCACTAGTTCTCCAATTGGTTCAATCGCTGGTCGATTCAATAGCTCATTAACTGTATCATTCACTGGTTCATTCTTTGGTTCCTTTACTGGTCCAATCTCTGGTTCATTCATTAGTTCAGTTACTGGTCCAGTCTTTGTCTTAATTCTTTTTTAAAGACATACTTTTATTCCCTTGCTTTGAGTGCCTAGTTATATTATCTAGAGTTTATTTATTTTTACTTGCTATTTTAACTGTTACTTCCCTGTTTCTGCTTTTATGGTTTTATCTTCCAATTAGTTATTTGTGCTACTCATGTACAGCACTTTGGTCAGCTGTCATACGGTTTTTTAAATGTGCTTTATCAAATAAATAGAATGGAATGGTCCATTCACTGGTTCATTAACTGGTTTATTCCATTTTCCATGCACAGGTTCGTTAAAGGGTTCAATCACTTGTTAATTCTCTGGTTAATTCACTATTACAGTCTTTGGTTCCTTCACTGGTTCATTCATTGGTCCATCCACTGGTCCAATTACTAGTTCATCCATTGCTTCATTTGCTGGTCGATTCAATGGTTCATTCACTGTATCATTCAGTGTTTCATTCATTGGTTCCTTCACTGGTTCATTCACCGGTTTATTCACTAGTTCATTCACTGGTCCATCATTTATATCATAAGGTTTCATTTATTTATCTAATTTTGAGCACTTTGGCATTCCATACAGAAGGGTTGAATCCATTTCCGAAGTACAAGGGGTATTGTGGGTGTTTGGAGTCCTCCGTTCATGCGTTCTTCTATATCGTGTCTGGGTCACTGCTACTCTCAAAATACTTCAGTCTAGCAAATACAACCTTAGAAACTACCGGAAAAAAAAAAAATTAAACCACAACAGAAAAGAGTGAGATCAAGAAGGCTCCAAGACTGATGGGAACAACCTCTGGGTGTTTCATTATACCAGTCAGTTCCCATCGCACGTAACGAAGTTAATCAAAAACAAAGTTAAACAAAATCCTAAAATTAAACAAACAAAAAAATTTCTGATGAAAGTCTGTGAGTTAATAAACACATGTTGGTGAAAGAAAAAAAATAGTTATATAGAAGCACTATCAATAAAATTTAGCAATTTAGCATCTACACTTGAATCTGGTACTTCCCTTCAAATCTGATTTTTAGTTGGAGGAAATGAAAACTTTTTATTACTACTGAGGGACAAATTATATTCAAGCCTTTTAGTGCAACACCAAAAGCCAAATGTCTGAGGTTGTGAGCAGTTTTCTGAGTACATAAAGGGCCAATAAGGGAGTAGGTACTCTTAATACTTTGTTTACTGGGCAATTCGAACGTGTTGAATGAGCAGATTTTCTGTACCAAAATACTGTAAAGAAACAGAAATAAATGCATCTTTAAGCCGCATCACGTTACTGTATTGTCTAAATGAAGTAGATTCGGCCAGACTTCATTTTATCTCATCACACCTGGATTTTGGGATGCGCTGCCATTCTTACTTGCAGGCTGTTGGGAAAATTATTTAAGTTATCACTGATACATATATGAATTATGTCTTGGCCTTTTTATCTCCTCTTATCCACTTCTCACTCTTCTAAGTATAAACGACAGTTTCATTAGATCATGCGTCTAGGAATCTCCTGCTGCGGGGGTTTGTTTTCGAATGTATGCATTCATTTAATGACTGTCTGCGTCTGAAGAACATTATCATTTTACGACATTTTACGATTCTTTGATCCTGGGATGGTGTGAGATAACCATTTGTTGAGTTTGTAAAAGTTTGTGAGGCTTTAATTTTTTAATCCTGTGGGCATGAGAAGATAGGTCGGTGCAGAAGCCCATCAACCTCAGTCGGTGTCAGCTCCTTTGCCCGTGCAACATGCTGCATGAGAAATAAGACTCTTCTCTGTCTGTTTTTTCCTGAGAGTTTAGTAATATTTCCAACACAGATCCTCTCCAGTTCTGTCAGGTTGGATGGTGAACGTTGGTGGACAGCCTTTTTAAGGCCTATACACAGATGGGTTTAGGTTAGAGTCCTGACTGGACCAGTCAATAACAGTCACACAGTTCTTCTGAAGTAAATCCTTTGTTATTTTAGCTGTGAGCTTAGGGTCACTGTCCTGTTGAAAGGTGAACCTTCAGCTCAATTTAGGTCCTGAACACCCTGGAAGAGGTTTTCTTCCGGGATATCTCTGTACCAAATTCATCTCGCAACCAGTCGTCCTTTCCCTGTGGCTGTAAAAATACCCCAACAGCATGATGCTCCAACCACCATGTTGCACTGCAGGGATTGTACTGGGCAGGTGATAAGTGCCTAGTTTTCTCCACACCTACCACTTGGAATTAACACCAAAAAGTTCAATCTTGGTCCTATCAGACCATAGAATCGTATTTCTCATGGTCATTGAGTCATTCTTGTGCTTTTTGGCAAACTCTGTTAAGGCTTTCATATATCTTGCCCTGAGGAGAGGCTTCTGTAAGGTCATTATGCGATAAAAAGCCCCGACTGGTGGTGGGCTGAAGTGACTTGGTGAAACTTTCTCCCATCTCTCTGCTGCATCTCAGCTTCATCTTTGGGTTCTTCTTTAGTTCTCCACCAAGGTTCTTTTCCCACGAATTGTTCAGTTTGGTTGGACGACCAGGTCTAGGAAGAGTTCTGGTCGTCCCAAACTTCTTCCAACTGAGGATTATGGAAGCCTCTGTGCTCTTAGGAACATTGAGTGCTTTAGAAATTATTTTATAACCATTGCCAGAACTTTGCCTTGCCACAGTTCTGTCTCTGATCTCCTTGGGCAGTTCCTTTAACCTCATGATTGTCGTTTGCTCTGACATGTTCTGTGAGCTGTAAGGTCTTATATAGACAGGTGTGTGCCTTTCCTAATCAAGTTCAGTCGGTTTAATTTTAAACAGCAGAACTTCAATGAAAGAGAAGAACCATCTCAAGGAGGATCACAAGAAATGGACAGTTAAATATGAATGTTACTGCAAATGGCCTGAATACTTACGACCATGTGGTATTTCGGTTTTTCTTTTTTAATGCATTTCAAAAAAATTCTACATTTCCGTTTGTTTTCTGTTAAGATGGGGTGCTTAGTGTATATTAATGAGAAATAAAATGAACTTTTTGGATTTTCAGCAAATTCCTGCAATGAAACAAAGAGTTAAAAATCAAAGGGGTCTGAATACTTCCCATACCCACTGTAGGGTTATATGCAGTGTTACTTTTAAATCAAACACTCTGTGTGTAAAACCCCAAGCAGTGTGCATAATTTTATAAGGATCTCTAGATTTCCAATTGTTTTCAACCGATAATAAAACATGAAATTCCTGATTTAAAATGCCTATAGGTTTTTATCCCCTTCTTTAAAATCAGTTTTCCACAGCAGAGAGACTCTTCTGGGATTATTGGAGGCACGGATTAGGGTGCACTGTGTGAGCCACATAGAAATGATATCAGTGCAGATCAGCCTGCTCTTGGATAACACCATCCACACCAGAGCAGTAAGGTGCCTTTGCCAATAATAAGCCCTGGGTCACCAGCGACCTGATAAAGTTGATGAGCAACAAGAAGTCATCCTTTAGGGAGCTGAAATTGAGCTGTCTGATGGAAGTCTGGAAGAAGCTCATGAACTGAAAATGCTTCTAAACAGGTTCATATGAGGAATCCTCTGCTCCAAATATCACAAACCTCACACCCGGCCATTGTTCAAGGTAACACACCTCATTAGTATCACTCTGCACCCCATCCAACCCCTAGAACCCTAACCTAATGTTTCCCTGACAAAGTTCAGCGTCCTCAAACCTTTTATGATAAATATCACTGCGATATCTACAAAGTCTTCCCAGTGCCACTGTAATAACAGTAAGAACGTCAGAGTCGGATCTAAAAGCAGACTTTCCCAAGAAACCAAAGGAAAAAAATCCCACTCATTGATGCTCCATGTTTGGTTGGAGGAAGCAGTTTAAAGGGAACATTTTTGTTTTGTTTTTGTTTTTTGTTACCTGGACCTTATTTATAGCATGCATTACATTTGCTTATCACCCAGACAAGTTCGGAGCCACTTGGAGTCTTTTGGGAGAAGTTTATATCAACTCATCATTAGTGTATAACCATTTAATGGGAGTCATGAGGGCGCGTAAAGTGCTGTCTCTAAATAAGGCATATTCTGCCACAAAACGCCTTCATTTAACCAATGTTCTCTCATTTATAGCTACTATTATTCCTGTTGGAGTTCAGGGCATCTCTGCAGTGCCTCTTCTTGTTCTTCCGGTGTCATTTACAGACGTTAATTCCAATTTACAAGTAGCTGCTGTTTCAGTGACGTTACTGCAGTTCCCTATAGTGGTTACAGTCTGAGCAGGACTTCTACTCTGTGCTAATAGACGGTCCTAGTCCATTTGGTCATTTTGTTTGTGCAAATTGGAAACATGAGAACCATGTTGATGTTTTTAGCAGCAAGTTCTATCTAAGTTGTATAGTAAAAACACTGCTCAGACTACAACTGTTATGGCGGACGGCAGGGAACAGTAGTAGCTATGAATAACAAAACATTGGTTAAATCAACGGGTTTTGTAGCAGATAATGTCTTATTTAGAGGCGGCACTTCACCTGCCCCCATTAACTCCCATTATATGGATGTATGCTGGTTGTGACTGGATACAAACTTCTCCTGAAGGACTCCGAGTGGCTCCAAACATGCCTGAATGAGTCAATGAATGTAAGATTAGCTATAAATAAGCTCCAGGGTGCAAAAAAGAAAACAAACTTCCCCTTTAACTGTATGTCCCAGGTGCAGCAAAAAGTCAGAATTTCTTTGGTCAAAATCCAATTGAAACATAAATTTCACGTTTGCACTAATCCTGATCTCCAAGTCCAATATCGCTGACACATTTTTTCAGAGGAGGAAAGAAATCTGTTGATTTGTATCTTCATTAAAACAATCGGCAATCCTAGAACTGCACAATTCCCATTATTGCAACGTCCAAAAAAAGAACTTCAGTTTTTATTTGGTTTTAAAAAGGACCAAAGATCAATATGTTTGAACATAATGTTTACGTATTAGCTGCACCTATTTTCCATTTTATTTCAGCCATAATTTGCCTAAATCTTTGACAAAATGATTTAAAACTTTCTCCTAGAGCCTAGGGATGAAAACACATCCATCTGTAGCATTTGCAACATCAATGTGTGACATTTTTACTTTTTTTTTTTCCTCGGGTCATTTAAACTGTCATTTCCAACTCTGGTGTGAAAATGAATGTAATTGTTATCGCTCAGTGTGTGCAGAACCTGGAGACCTTGAGCTCTGATGAATGCCAAGCAGACTTTCTCTGTGTTTGCTTTTCTAGCTGAGAAACTTTGATAGGAGAATCAGAATCATTTTAAATGAATATGCTGTGCCTGTAGTGAGGATGAATTTCATGCGCAGAATCTTGAAATGGTTATGTCGATTATATTCTTTTTTTTGATTGGTTAAAGATGATGGAGATATTTCTCAGGCCTGAAGTGAAAAACATCTCATCGGCTATATTCGGTTAAGAGTTGCCCCTCAAGGATTAATACAGCATCCTTGATTCCATTTGTCTCCCTATTCTTTTTTGAAACATTATCTTAGATCTGGCTGGAACTTTGGGAGGGATTGACTTTTATTTTTGGTATTTTAACGATGCAACAGAGGAATGTAATCTTTTCCACTGGGTTACTCTGAAGCCCAGCCAAATCATCTGGGCCTACTGAGTGCTTTTTGAAAAGCTCTTCTTTTATAAACAATGCCAAGCAGACATAAATGAAAACAGACTATTTAGCTAACTCCTAAGATATTCTATTCCCTTATCACCCACTGGGGACCTCTTGTGGCTAAAGCTGGCAAATATCGACTTTCTTGTACTTACTGCTGGAGGGATATTTAGTCCCGACTGGCTTCCACAGACTTCCAAAACAATCTGAACATTGAAGTTTGTTGGACAGACATATACTGCCTTTTTATAACCCCCATAGAAACGCAAGCAGGGCAATACAAGGCTTGGACGGATGGAAAAGGATTCGGACTCTTCTGCTATCGGCTTGCTTGGAGGCAGAGATCCAAAGAGCAAGAAACAGACCTTTCCCAACTGTTAAAGGTGGAGAAATAATACGTGTTGCCTGGTGTAAAAGTGGACATGAACAAGTGCTGGACGATAAAAATAGAATACATTAATTTTATTTGAATTAATAATATTGGCACTGTGTTGAAGTGGCTCACTTTGTAGCTAAAAATGATAAAATGACTTTTTGGATCCACATTTCTAACTGAAAATAACTAAAAACATTTGAGTTTTATGAATGTATGATAGTAATCTCACTTCACTTTGGATTAATACTACAGTGTATATCAGTCAACTATAAGAAATTGGACTGATTGACATGGAAAAATATACTTTTGTGTAGATTCGTGTCTCCAACGTCTAAAGTAGGTAAGAAGATAAACAACAACCAATACGGTGTACAGTCGTGGCCAAACGTTTTGAGAATGACACAAATATTAGTTTTCACAAAGTTTGCTGCTAAACTGCTTTTAGATCTTTGTTTCATTTTTTTCTGTGATGTACTGAAATATAATTACAAGCACTTCATAAATTTCAAAGGCTTTTATCGACAATTACATGACATTTATTCAAAGAGTCAGTATTTGCAGTGTTGGTCCTTCTTTTTCAGGACCTCTGCAATTCGACTGGGCATGCTCTCAATCAACTTCTGGGCCAAATCCTGATTGATAACAACCCATTCTTTCATAATCACTTCTTGGAGTTTGTCAGAATTAGTGGGTTTTTGTTTGTCCACCTGCCTCTTGAGGATTGACCATAAATTCTCAATGGGATTAAGATCTGAGGAGTTTCCAGGCCATGGACCCAAAATTTCAACGTTCTGGTCCCCGAGCCACTTAGTTATCACTTTTGTTTTATGGTACGGTGCTACATCATGCTGGAAAATGCATCGTTCTTCACCAAACTGTTGTTGGATTGTTGGAAGAAGTTGCTGTTGGAGGGTGTTTTGGTACCATTCTTTATTCATGGCTGTGTTTTTGGCTAAATTGTAAGTGAGCCCACTCCCTTGGATGAGAAGCAACCCCACAGATGAATGGTCTCAGGATGCTTTATCGTTGGCATGACACAGGACTGATGGTAGCGCTCACCTTTTCTTCTCCGGACAAGCCTTTTTCCAGATGCCCCAAACAATCGGAAAAAGGCTTCATGGGAGAATCTGACTTTGCCCCAGTCCTCAGCAGTCCATTCACCAAACTTTCTGCAGAACATCCATCTGTCCCTGATGGGTTTTTTGGAGAGAAGTGGCTTATTTGCTGCCCTTCTTGACACCAGGACATCTTCCAAAAGTCTTTGCCTCACTGTGCGTGCAGATGCGCTCACACCTGCCTAGTGCCATTCCTGATCAAGCTCTGCACTGGTGGAACTCCGATCCCACAGCTGAATCCTCTTTAGGAGACGATCCTGGTGCTTGCTGGACTTTCTTGGACACCCTGAAGCCTTCTTAACAAGAATTGAACCCCTTTCCTTGAAGTTCTTGATAATCCTATAAATTGTTGACTTAGGTGCAATCTTAGTAGCCACAATATCCTTTCCTGTGAAGCCATTTTTATGCAACGCAATGATGGCTGAACGCGTTTCTTTGCAGGTCACCATGGTTAACAATGGAAGAACAATGATTTCAAGCATCACCCTCCTTTTAACATGTCAAGTCTGCCATTCTAACCCAATCAGCCTGACATGCAGTGGTATTTTCATGGCAAAGAAGGACTATGCAATTCATCTGATCACTGTTCATAACATTCTGGAGTTTATGCAAATTGCTATTATAAAAACTTAAGCTGCAGCTTTTCCAATCTCCAATATTTATGTAATTCTCAAAACTTTTGGCCACGACTGTAGACCTCAAACAGCCGTTTCTTGTAGTTCTATTCTACCTGTAGGACTTTCAATTTATTTGATCTTCCTTTTTTATATGGAGCTCAGAAAGTTAATGTATGCAAATGCGACTAAATGAAAATATAGCTGAACTTTTACCACCTCCGAGCTGCCGGTATTCAAAGAAGTCTCAAAAACACACACACTGATAATAACACTGACTTATTGGCTACTTAATATGAGTTTTTGTAATGTAACATATGTTCTTGAGTGCATGCTGTAAAATAAAATAAATTTTTTACTTCCACAAAGTTTAGTCCACTCGTCTTTCATATTACTTACATCCAGTGCCTCCTGTAGCTCCGCCGCCCCTTCTTGCAAGTTTTCTGTCTCATCCAGTTTCTGCTCCAGCTGGTCCAGGAAGGCGTTCTCCTGCTCCAGGTAGGACAGCAACTCGCACCAACATGCCCACACCTCCTATAAAACCACACGTACAGAAAAAGTCAGGAGGTTAAAGACTAAACTAACTTGGGAGCGAAATAAAAACATCGCTTAACATTTGAATATTCACCAAGTTTTGGTGCATTTGTAAAAAAGCAAAAGGTCTGCTGACCTGAGTCTGATGTATGGAAAGACATTTTAATTCCTTTTAAATTGTACCCTGCTGTTTCACATTAACAACTGGTATTTGTATTCCTACCCTAGAGTTTCTTCACATTTTTGTCCAACTGCACAACAAGAATCTACGTATGCACCTTTTTAGAAAATAATTGTGAATTGGATGTGAAATATAAAACAATTTTTTTAACTCAAAGGGAAAGTTTTTTGTTTTTTTTCAACTGGAACCTTATTTTTTAGCAAATATTACATTCATTTATTCACCCAAAACAAGTTGGGAGCAACTTGGAGTCCTTCAGGAGAAGTTTACATCCAGTTACTATCAGCGTATATTCATATAATGGAAGTCAGTCAGGACAGGAGATTTGCTGCCTGTAATAAGGCAATATCTGCCCAAAAACTCCTTTATTTTACAATTTATTTCCCCAGGCTTTTAATGCAACCAATTCCAATTTACACTAACTTGAGATTTCAATGACGTCTCAGCCGTGCGCCATTACAGCTGTAGTCCGGTAAGTTGCAGAAAAGGAGCCTATAGAACCTGAACTTAAGTCCAATTGGTCATTCAGTTTTCAGCGATTTTGAAACACGTAAACGAAAACCATGTTGATGTCTGCAGTAGAAAGTTCTGTGTAACCGACCGCCGTAGAGCACAGAGAGAAAGTCCTGCTCAGACTACAGCTGGGATGGAGCGCGGCGGTGATGTCATTTAAATCACGTGTTAGTTAGATCATAGCCTCTAAATCCCCCCGGAACAGAACAAATAAGCACTTGTGAGACGTTCTGACCTGTGAGTGGAGTAGTTCTAACTATTCATAACAAAAGAGTTTTGTGGCAGATGATGCTTTAGTACAGATGGCGAATCTCCTGCTGCCATTAACTCCCATAATATTGATATACGCTGATCAGACTGGATATAAACTTCTCCGGATCCTCAAAACTTGTCTGGGTGAGTAATATTTGCTAAAAAGAAGCTCCAGGTTGGAAAAACAAACAAAAGAACTTCCCCTTTAAAACGTTGCCTAGCTGACTTTGAGACAAAGCTCGAGCTAACATTTGGTTTGGTAGGAATGCATTTGTGGACAGCAATTTTTAAGTGTCATACATAAATCACACGTAAATCTGCTTTCATTCAAGTTATCCACCTCCATCACTATTTCTGTACTATAATGACAGCACAATAAGGTTTTATGTAACCTTTATACTGTAGTTCAGGATGAATTCTTTAGGTGAACCCCAACCCAATCTCAAATCTAACAGCTCTTCCTCTAGGATCCCCCTGTGTTTAGCTCAATCAATCCTCCTATCAGCCCTGAGCAGATTTATATCTGCAGAAGAAAATCCCACCACCACAGTTCAACTCTGAGAAGGGATGATTGAAGTAAAAGAAAGCTTCAGAAAATTGTCATCTGTAAGTTCTTGTTAAGAATAGAAAGAATTTTTTTTAATGATTGCAAAAAATGTATTTGTCATGAAAAAACTCGAAGACTTAAATATTTAATCAATATCAACCAGCAATAATCTCCTTGATTTTTTCTGAAATAGTTGTATAATAGCCAATGATTTGTTGAACTTTTTGAAAATACATCTTTGAATAAAGAAATAACCTTATTATATCTTCAAATACTACCAACAAATGTTAGATACTGACAAAAATAGGGATTTGTTATTTATTGTGGTATTTCAGGGTTCCTACAGGTTTCTTCAAGTTAAATTCAAGTGTTTCCGAGACCGTTTCAAGACAATTTATATGAAAACTTTATACCCATTTTAATGGCACACCAGCAGAGAAAAAAGAAAAATCCTTGAACTTGTGTCGATTTATTTCTAAGGGAACTGTGGAATGTGTAAAAGACGACAACAAGCCAAGCAGAGGTGTGAAAAATCTGAGAGCGTTTCAGCAGACCACAAGAAAATTTGCCCAACATTCGTCACGTTTTCTAACATTCGTCACGTTAAAAAAATTATGTAAATCTTCATTTACTGGAGATGTCAAGTGCTGTGAGTATTTGGACGCAGGTTTCGTAGCGTTCTCAAATGTTGGTTACATCAATCTTTATCTATGCTACGTTACTGAATCAAAAAGAATTGTGTGATGAAAAATGCCCTATGAAGCAGTTAAATACATCCCAGCACACAGGACAAAAATATCAAAATTCAAGGCTTTTTACATTCTTTTTAAGGTATTATTTCTAAATTCATTGATGTAAATACTTTTACAGCCTTTTTAACACCCTGTAGGAACCTTGTATTTATCAATATCGACTGATATGAAAATTATTGATATGATAGGTTGTTTTCTATATTGCCTCAACATTGCGTTTCTGTCCACTTAGTTGTGCACTACTTTGTGTTGGGTTATCACGTAACATCCCCCTAAAATAAATTCAACTTTGTGTATTTGATGTGACAGAATCTTAAAATATAGTCAAAAACACCATAGAATACTTTAGCAAAGGGCCATCACGTAAGACAAATCTGAACTGTATTCTGACTGTATTAAAACACATCAAGATTTTCCAATAATCTGTCAGACATAGCCATGAGGATGGAGGGTGATACTGGATTCTTTACCTCGAGAGTTTTACATTTTCCATCCAGGCGACTACACAAACGCTGGTAGTTGGCGGTTAGTACGTCCAGCTCGGAGCGCAAAGCATCATGGGCTGTGGGCGGGGCCTTGCCAATGAAACTGTTGACGCTGTCAGTCAGAAGTTTGACCTTTTGCTCCTTAGAGTGCACCTCCTCCTGGGCCCTCTAAGAAACACACAGAAGTGAAAGGAAAAATATAAATGTGAACCACATTTTCCTAGAATGCAAAATATATGATACAAACATATTATATATATATATATATATATATATATATATATATATATATATATAATGTTTTCCTAGTAGGTTTTGAAGCAAAAAGAGAGAAAAAATAAAGGAAAGTAGGAGGATAAAGTATGAGTGAAATAAAGAGATTTAATCTGATTTTATTTTTCCACTTTTGCACTCAGCAGGGTGAGACATTTCTTCTGCCGAGGCGGTTAGAGATATCACAAAGCTAACAGTGCCACGGGGAGAATTCACAAATCTATTATATTCAAGTTATGCAAGCTAAACAAAAAAAAAAAAGACGTTGGCAGTGGATGGAAAGTCGATGCAATTTGATACAAAATTGAGGAATCTGGGGACTAGAGGGGAGGCGCTGACGAATAGGACACGAGGCTGTGAGTGAAAGAAGGATTTCAACAATAAAAGCTGGGCAGCCTGGAGATGTTATCAGCTCTGAATTATTCACAATCGGAGAGAGAGTGACAAAGAGAAGGGATAGTCCGTCAGACTGGCTAATTGTAAATCAAAGTAGAGTTTTTTTTCACTGGAAAAATCCTTTTTGATACAAAAATACAACTTTTCAATTTATTTCACATCATACAATAAGGTTGCATATAATTGTGATGTGAACACTTGGTTTTTAACTCTTGAAATGAAAAATGTAAAAAATTGCAGTGTATTTGTCTTCAGCACCCCTGAACCAACAGTTTGTTGAATACACAGGTTCTTCAATCAACTTGAAGGTGAACCTGCATCCCAGTCTCTGTAAAATGGATACTTAGAATTGGTAGAATCAATTCTGATGTTCCTTTTTCCAAAATTAACAAATTAAGTTTTCAAATTATGATTCAATCTATAAAAGGGGGAAAGTTATCCAAACCAAGATGGCTCAATCTGAAAAAGCTACTTCGTCCCAATCAATTTGAGATCCAAAAGACTTTGGGGGAAATATTCTTTGGACTAATGAGACAAAAGGGGAAGTTTTTGGCATCTAGTGTTAAACTAGCAGCTTTTCATTGGAATATCATATCAACCATAAAACATGGTGCTGTAATGGTTTGTGGCTGCTTTGTAGCAAATTTAGTAAATAATGCAACTATAAATGCTACTTTCAACCAGTAACTCCTGAAGGTGAAGCTATCGGTAAACTACAAGTTGGGTTACACACCGGGATCCGATGGCACAGCAGGAGGTCGGAATGGCTAAAGATGTAAAGAAATGAAGGTTGTGTAGTGGGTCAAAACAAGACTGAAATGTTCTAGCCCAACCTTAAAGGGGCTATATCATGTAAAATCAAGTTTTTGGAGTTTTCAACCATCTGGTAGTGCTATTTTCTCATAAGAAACCCCACCAGGGTTGTTTTTGGCTTAATTCACACATGTCTGAGCAATCTTCCTGAATACTGCTCTCTGAGCAGCTGCCCCTCCCACTCCTAGAAAACCACTAAGTGTTCAACTAGTGACATCACTGGTTTAAAGTTGAGTGCTAGAGGTGTTTAAACCGCCCCTTCAGGCAGAGCAGCTTAACCCTGGTAGATTTTCAAACACACCCTCCTCCTTCTCACAGCTCATGGCTGCTTTGGTTTTTGGCAGCTTTAAACACTTTTTTGTTGGATTTTTTACTTTCTCTGTGAAAACGCCTGTTTGGCTGCGTGGATTACAGGATTTTATTCTACATTCCTAAAGAACAGCAGCTGGATCAAAGAACAAAGACTCCTGATGGACACAGAAGTAAGTGGCTACATGCTAATACTAATATGGGTTAGCCATTTATCAAGATGCTTATTGGATCTTATATTATGTGGTAGGAGACGGGTTTATAGATTAATGAGCAGTTTCACTTTATGATCGAAATTAACTACAGGATACAAGTTAAATTCCAGGACAAATTAATACTGTATAACACCAACGGTAACATTTTATCATATATATGTCTATCCCAGAAGTTTACAGCTGAAAAACAGCATGATATAGTCCCTTTAAACAGACTTTTTCATGCTGGAAAATCTTCCAAAAAGGCTGAATCAAAAATAGTATGCAAATCTAAGTGGGACATTTTATTTAGCTCATTTTTGTCTGATATAAAAATGTATTTGATTACTTGAAACATTTAAGTTTGAGTAATAGGGAAAACAGGAGACATCTGTGGGGCTGCAAATACCTTTTAACAGAACTAGAACCCAGGTGAATTAAGGAATCTTAGACCATACAGTATCCAGATCCAACAGAAGTTTAGAACACAACATACACATCCATATAACCATTAAACCAGTAAATGCTGATACTTCTAGACAATGTCCTATTTTCAGGCAGCGCCCCTTCCCAACTTCTCTACTTTTCTAACAGCACTCAGACGTATTTATAAAAATTATTCAGGAAAGGGCATTTTTTCCAAGGACATAAATGGTACATAGTAAAAGTTCCTGCGGTGAGATCTGTAGGACACCAATGTGCACTCAGCATGTTGAGCTAATGTTTAAAACATTTCTAAGAGTAGGAAAAGACTGACTGATTTTTAGTTTGTTTTCCCCATCATTGCAGATCTGAGTCTTTAAAGTGTCAACCCCACTAGGTCCCTTGAAATGTTTCCTTAAATGATACTGACTGGTTTACAAGAAATCCTTAGGAAAGTTGCATGTGTCAGTGTAATATCTAAATAAATGGCACAACCCCAAGTTTTTGAAACCTTCAACCTTCTTATGTTCAAACATTTCTATCTCAAATAATAGTATATAAGTGATAATCAAAAATAATAGTCTTCAAATAAGTGTGATGAGTACTCAATGAATTCTGATTCAATCCCAAAAGCTTCATCACAAGTTTGTCTCAATAACTCAATGAAATGTGGGTGTTGCTCCAAAAGTGTTACGTTTACCTTTTTTCCAATAAAGCAACTAGAAGTCATACTTTTAGTTTTACTACTCCTGTTTGACGTGGAGGCAAAGGAAAAACCTTCAATTGCAATTAATCAATCATTGATTGAAACGTGACCAAAGTGATTAATGATAAAAGACAAAAACATAGTTTGCAATGTGGAAATATGTGACGACAAAAGAAAAAAAAAACAGATTAAAACCAAAAATAAAAGCAGCAGCTTTGTAGCAGTGCTATGTTTTAGCTCTCCTAGGTATTTAAAGCCTGACAGAAAAGTAGCGTTTTAAGTCTACTTTCAAAAGGTATCTTAAACAAAAGATTATTTGTGGTTACAAATAAATGGAAGAACTGTGAGTGGCTCAGTGTTGCTGTAGCCGTGTGGTGGGCAGTGATGCCGGTAACGCGTTACTTAGTAGCGCGTTACTCCTAATATGACCACTTTTTTAGTAACGACTAATCTAACGCGTTTCTTTTTTCATGCAGGTAATCAGATTAAAATTACTTGTTCAAGCCACTGTGAGTTACTATTTTTGTCATTTTCTTGAGCAAAAAGATATATTAGGTACATGGCGGCATTAGTATTAAGAAAACAAGTATCAATAGCGGTAAATATGATCCTACCTTCTACTGCTGCCGAAACAGCTGATAATCTCCTTTGCGGGTGCCATGTTTGTTTTGGCCTGAATCTGAGTTCTGTACTCTGTAGGCCTACTCTGCCCCCTAGTGGAACTCTCCATTTGTACATGCAGTGAGAGAGCAAGTATGTCCCCAAGACACAGCTTATTCCTTTATAGTTGCTGGTGTCAATGTGAGGTTAAAAAACAAGTATATATCCGTTCTTACTGTTAAAATGCACTTCAAATAAAGTGATTATATGTAATAGTGGTTATTGTGTTTATGTTGAGGCAGTGCGGAGTGTTATTGGGAGCTGCAGAAAGTAACTAACAAAGTAACTTGTAATCTAACTTAGTTACTTTTAAAATAAAGTAATAAGTAAAGTAACTAAGTTACTTTTGGAAGGAGTAACCACTAGTCAGTAATCATATTACGTTTTCAAAGTAACTGTGTCAGCACTGGTGGTGGGTATAAAAAAGAAGGTGGAGCCGAAGAAGAAACCAGCATGCCGCTACCATAGCATCAGGGCCCAGATTACCACATAGCTCTAATGAAACTGCTTTAAGGAAATATAAATCAGCTGATCAGTCAGTCATGATCATGGCCAGGAAATCTTGGTGAACTTCAAGGATTACCAGCACATCTACTGTGCAGCATTATGCAGGAATATCACTGTAGTATTTATATTTCTACTCACATTACTTATCACAATTAATGAACCAATATGTTCAATTTAGGGCTGGACTATATAGAAAAAGAGCATATCAATAAAGGAATAGTCATATTTGATAATTAGCTTTTAATATCACAGAAATGTAAAAAATACATGTTAAGTGCCTCCCTGGTCATTTTGTTATTCTTTAATGAACTAATTTTAACTAAGAAATTAATTCACTAAGTTTGTAAGACAGAAACAAACCAAGAGACCTGAGTAACACCAGTAAGTACAAAGAAAAGTATATACATATATATATATTTAGTTGTATTAAATCCTGAGCTACTCAATCAAACAGGAGTTTTCCTTTTTTGTTAAATTTTTAATAAATGTATTTGAGCAACTTCAAATGCCACATGCGTTACAGGGAGCTAAGGCTAAGCAAGCCCAGGTGTTGGTTTAGGCCTGCATTTCATAAACAAAGATCGCTATTAACTGTTCAAACAGAACTTGGTTTAACATAGATTGTTTAAGAACAGAATATAATCTTCTTAGCCGTGTTTTAACTTGCCTTATTTTATCAAGATACTGGAATTAGATTGGTTACTGCGGTGATCAATCCATGAATAAAGTAATTCTCCAAAGGTTAATTACTTTCACCCAGATAATTTTAAACATAAAATTTCTTAATCCAAAGAATGTTTTACGTTTTGTTATATTGCTTATTGGTACCACTGGTGCTAAATTAGTTAACCTAATTACAATTAGTAAACTATCATTTCATCCCAGCATTTGCAAATCAAGCCTTGGTTCTTAAAGCATCCAGATTTCTCCACAGCATAAATCAGAATTTGTGTTCTATTTTTATTGCTTTTGTATCCATTTGTTCTTTTATATTAAGTTATTCATTTAGTTTGATCAGTAGTGTGTTGGTTATTAGTTTGAGTGATTAAATGTTTGTCTTTTTCTTCTTTTGGAAATAAACATAAAACATATGGCACGGTTTAATGTTTCAATATGGGGTAAGAATTCATTCCTTCATAATTTTCACCTCAGCCCCAGCTAGGCAGGTGCTGGACTATATATATATCTATGCGGCTGTTAAAATAGTTCCTGATAAAAGGTGGTGTCCAGAAAATAATAATTTACCATAAATTATTAATCTTATTGACTGCCATAAGCAGTGCTTTAAATATTAATAGCCAAATAGCTGAATTTTTACCTTATATCCACAACATATATAATCTGAAGACATACATATATGACATACTGTGATATAATTCTTATTTTTTTTATTTAAGAATTTGACTTCTGTAATTATCATACCCCATTTTATGGAGAGAATAAAGACTCACAAGATCCGTAATGCGTAATACCTGATTTGTAACTTGCCTGTATGGCATCAATAGGGAAACAGACAATAATTATGTATATATTATTCTACAATCAAGCGGCTTAACTTTCCGTATTTTATGATTTTTCACTTAAGAAAACCTTCACAAACACACCTTGAGCTCTTCCACTGCCTTGCGTAGCTCTTCGGGTGTCTTGTATGTGAAGTCTCTCTCCAGATAGTCTTCCTCGGCCTGGTTTATCCATTCTTGCATTTCCTGCATCTCCTTCCTCAAAGCCATGGTTTTGTCAAGCCCTCCTTTCAGGGCCGACTTCTTTGCATAGGCCTGCACAAAGAAGGGAGGTGAATGCCAACCAGAAGGGAAAAGAAAATGCAGAAAAAAAATGACGCTGTGTGCAAATGCTGCATACCTGTTTGCAGACATTTTCCCACTGAGCGTTCAGTTCGTCCAGTTCTTTCTGAATGTAGACAGCAAACGGTGGTTCTGCTTCCTTCTTGAGGTATAGACCCACTTCGTTGATTCCGTTCACACTAGGCTGGATGGTGTGGATGTCATTCACCAGAGCCTATTCGAAATACAGAATACAAGTGACAGAGAATGCTTTGTATGATTCTTAAACCTTAGGGACAGATTTTATGACATTATTCAAACACCCTTCATGAGAAATCACTGGCAGCTGAAATATACGATGGACAGAGCAACAGTTGAATAAAAAATTGTGACTAAACACTTGTTTTCTTACTGTGCACTGCTCTAACTGTTTTTCTAAAGCTTCAGAGTCTCCCAGAGCAGGCCACTCCTCGTTTAGAAAGACATCCACATCTGCCATCCATTTTTTCAGAGTCTTCACATCATTCTAGGAGAGAAACGGAGACAGGAAGTCAGAGTGGAATAACAAGCACATTGTTTGGTCTATACAAATCTGCCTCAAATCGGTCTCACCTCAAACTGCATCAGTTTGGCCATGAGCTCCTGGATTCTCTGGACACTGTCTGTTAGAGTGGAGCCCAGTCGTCTCCAGCGTGCCATTATGGCGTCTATTTCTATGCGATATCTACAACAAAAGAGAAACTGCTTTAGCCGTCACCCCTTGTCAGTCAACCAAAATGTCCTACAAAATCAAATTCTTCCAAAAAATCCAATCAAAAGCAGATTTAATCACTGACGAGGAGCTCTAATTTCAAATGAGACCCAACATTAAAGAAGCAGGTGAATAATGGTTTCTAAATTCTGACCAACTCTGCTTTTCAGAAAGGTTTCAATTCAGTCACACTGAAGAGTTTGAGCATAATGTGGCCTGTTCATGTTACATCAAGCCTTAATTTTGGTTGTTCTTCCAATCAGAGGCTGTGTTTTTGGTATCATGTGGATCCGTGTCCAGCTGTAAAGATAAAGTTTGCTTTGAGTTAAGGTCACAAACCGATATTTGTGCATTTTTCTGTTCCATTCATTATGGAAAGCTGAACAAGTCCTAAAGCAGGTATGCATTCTGACACCAAAATACCAAATCTCCAGGATGTTTGACTGTAGTTGAGATCTTTTCTCAGTTATTGTTACACTAGATGTAATAGGATGTGGACCTTCTGTGTCAGCCAACAGAATGTTCTCCCCTAAGCTGTTGGGAAATCATCATGACGTACTTTAGCTGATGTGAAAAAACCCCAGCAACAACTGAATGTTGTATGAAGACAAAGGAAACATACAATTTGCGAGGAAGAAAATACTTGATGCCATGGCCAAAAAAATACTTTCTAGGAGATCAAGAGATCAACTAATATTTGACTTTTTATTAAAAAATCCAGTGAAAAGTCTTTGTTTTTCCTCAAACATTACAATTTGGACCTCAGATGCCAACCTATGTTTACTATGTTGACTTTAAGGTTTTATTGTACCTCGGTACCAGAAAATAATTTAAAGCAAATGCTCTTCCATGTTAAATCCTCCCTTACAATGGGATATGATCTTAATGTTCTTACTTTTGGCTGATGTCTGTTGGAGCTTTCTGAAAGACCTGCTCGACGGCTGAAGTCAGGTAGTCAACCTCGCCCTGGTGTTCAGCCAGGGCCCCCTGGAGAGCCTAAAAAAAAAACAGAGATGAACAACATCAGAACAAGCAGACAAATAAATAAACAACTATACATTGTGTGCAGAGGCCTTTCTGTTTGAGGGCATTTTGCTTTATAGTTCTAAAAAGAGGGAAACATAAGCCTACTTTGACATATTTTAGACCATTTGCAGCTAAAGCAGTTTTAAATCTTCTTGGAAGATTGTCCATTATGCATAGGAATGTATCTTTGGAAGGTTTAAACTATTCTTCTAGGAAAGCATTTGTGCGGTTAGACAATGATTTTGGAAGAGATGGCTCACAAACTCAACATTCAACACCAAATTTATCTCCTGCACTGGTGTCCCGGTATGCTGGATCTCAACAGGAACATCTCCAAACTGTTGTGACCAAGTAAAAAGCATACAGCTGTCCAAAAAGTAATTGTATCGTGCAATATTAACAGCTACTTTAACTGGGAATGGGAGCTGAGATCAAATTCCTTTTAAACAACCAAAAACCTTACAATTGGCATTGTTACCAGACAAACCAGTCTGAGTATTTCAGGCACTGTTGATTGTTATGGGGAAATTATTTCAAAATTAGTTCTATTCATTGATTAGTAATTATTAGTAATCATTATGACCCGTAGAACGTTGACTCAGGTGGGCTAAAAGACAAGATCACCAAACCTGGTACCTGGTAAACTAATCTGGTCTGATAAATCCTGATTTCAGCTAAAATGTTCCAGGGTTTCAGTTAAACCTAAGTGTTGGTGTAAGCTTTTTGCATCAAGTTAAATGCCTGAATAAGGAGTGCAAGAAAACTTCATAAAACATTTTAATAACTCATATTGATGCTACCTACTTAATTGCTTAAAAAAGTTGAATATAATTTCTATAAAGTAAATAGGTATTGTGAACACCCAAGGCGGCCTAATTTCAATGCATGTGCATTGCACTTGGTGAAGGACACCATATGTATGGTGTGGGAGTACCTGAAATGACTTGTAACGTGCCTTAAATTGATATGTGTAGTTTAATAGTGTTGTATAAACTGAACGGAATGAAGTTATAACCTTTTAGAGCGTTTTAGCTGTAGTACCTAAACCCCGTGAATAATGAATGTCCACTGTAATCTTGTCTGAATAGTAATTCATTATGAATTTCCTAGATGCTGCTCACAACCCTTTAACTTTATACAGTCTGCGAAAAAAAAACATCATTTTTTTAAACCTGTTCTATTTCCAACGAGAAGTAATTTCCAGTTTCTTTTTCAAAGACTCTATGCTGTCTCTATGCTACAATGGAGCATACAACTCCAGTGTTGACTTCAGTCCACTGGCTTCCTGTCCAGTACTGTATCAGAGAGTCTGACCCAGCTCTCCAGTCATATCAATAATACACGATAATAACAATAATTCACGGTCAACAGTGATGAATGTTTCACTGAACAACAACTGTACCAGCACTATGGCTCTTACATAGTCTGTATTTATGTAGATGTCATTGAACACTTTGACAAGGTCAGTTTCAGTATTGGGATGAGAGAGGAAACCGGACTGAAAGACATCAAAGCGGCTAATTATTGTTAAGAAGCTATCTAACTGATAAAAAGCAGCATTTACAATAATCTTGCTGAATGAAAGAAAGGTTGGAGATTGGATTAGATGATGAAATATGAATTATTTTCACTGCAGATTTTGTTGGAAGGCTGCATGCTAAGCTTTGGCTAACCGTTACCACCTGTCATTTCTTTTTAAAATGAAAATGAAGCCCAGTAAGGAAATTTATCTTACTCCACAGGGAACACCTGGGTTCTTATGACCCTTAGAAAGCCCCTGTATAGTCTTACTTAAGATGGACTGACCAAGTTGTTGGGGAAATCACTATTATTGATGTAAAAATCGTCTACGGTTAATGCAAGGAACAAAAACTCAAGCAGCCAGCAGAGGTCCAACTCCTGTTCTTTTTTTAAACTAAATTCCAGAAAAGTCTTCCAGTTTTTTATGTTAAGGGCATTGTTAAAGGGCAAATTGCATTACACAATGCTTTGTGATGGAACACTCCTTCAGTTTGTCCTGGAGATATTTAAACATTAAATCAGATAAGGTCTCCCATAAAGTTATGCCATGCAGATCAATACTCGTGTTATTTCTTCCCTTCAGTTTCACACAGTAGATTTAACTGGTGGAATAATCTGATATGTCCACAGTCAATATCCATTCCTATAACCGAGTTCACATTTTAAATTAATTTCTTTTACATAACAGAGAAAAGTATTTGCAGATTTAATGAACAGCAACTCTAAATCATTTATCCCCTCTTCCTGTTACCATCCCTGCATAGAAATCACTTGTAAAAGTGCATGTTAAGACTAATGATTGAATTATATGAGAGATAAGTCCTTTAGGAAGCTGCGGATTCACTGTGTCATAATCCGCTCTTATAATCCTTTCACTTAACACGTTTGACATCTTTAATCTACGTTTTCTAAAAACGGGTGTGGGAATAAAACCCCCACCTGAGGAAAAAACTTGTTTATTTCACATATAATGAAAGCTATAGGCTACGAAGGGCCTGAATAAATATTAGCTTATCAGCATGCAGGACGAATCCCTAATTATTATCTGCAACTCTAATTAAGTTCAGGCGACAGCAAAAGGCTGCTATCAAATTTAGCTGACATGTTCACACACACACACACACACCCACAGACTCAATGCACATTTGCAACTAGAATCTAATCTTCACTTCATTTAACTTAAAAATAGATGTAACTAATAGAAAACATGTATCCTTCTGAAATATTGGAGGTTATTCTAATGCATTTGTGTCAAAATGTTCTCTTTCTTGGGTGAAAATTGGCAGAGTAATGGCTTCCCAGCTATGTGAATATGTGTGTGTGTAAGAGTGTATTTCTAGGTAGATATTGACATAAACTGAGACAGCGACTCACTCCAGTGGGATTTTGCTCATCCGCCTCGTGTAATTACAGGGTTGTAGACACACACAGAAGCCACTGGTAAAAAAGCAATCCATATAGCGGGTGTTTTTTGACTTTGATTTATTTTGTAGAGAATGACAAAAACACTAGAGAAACAATGATTAGAGGTTTATACTCATTTTTGATCAATCACCCAAGAAATAACTAAGAAAATTATGTATTGTTTCCCAGGAAGGTCTTTGGGTTTGTGCAAGGTCAGTGACTTTGCTAGAAGAAGTCCCTAACAAGGTCACTAAATCAAGAACACAGACAAAAATAGTTCCCCTTTGTTCAGGCACCCGTAGTGAGACATGTTTATTTAGCTTAATATTAACGGTGATAGAGTCTGTAAAAATAGTATTTTTGTTTTAAAAGAAGAGATGGAAAATTGCTAAAGAAATATTTATTTGGGTAAATTTGAGTGACTATGGCTTATATTTCATGAAAACCCAATTTTTTCTTCCAGTGACACTATGGATTATAACATAAAATTTAGGGATGCATTTTGATTGACGTACAACCACATCATAACTTCCACCATTATTGGGAAGGCTACGGACGTTACGGTCATCGAAACACTCTGTGAGTGCAATTAAATAGAAAAACTTCTTGCTAAAGAGAAAGCTGCGGCTGAGCATGAGTTTAAACTTGAAACATATCACTGTGTCTAATAAATCTATATTTCACCATTGATCCTTTCTTGGATGACCATCCCAAAGCCTGCTGACCTCTGTAGACTGAACATACAAAACCTGCCACTCTGACCCACTCATCCAGCTACACGATTCGGCCTTGTCAAATTATCTCTTACCTTAATGACCCTTGCTTTTTTTCCCTGCTTCTAACAAATCACTACTGAGGACGAAATGTTGAGTTTATGCCCATGATATCCCATATTAACCACACAAAGTTCAACCTGATCAGTGCATACTAGGGATGGTACAATCAGGTTTTTTTGCTATCTAGTACAAGTCATTTGACTTTTCCGTATCTACAGATACAGGGTCCCGATCCGATACTTCTATAAGTAATGCATAAAAAATACAATAAAGATCCAGGATGTTTTTATTTTTCATTTAATTTAATAATTCTGTTAAACGTAGGACTTCTGTGAGGTAGCTTTAACAATTAAGTAATAAATTATTCACGTTTGGACTTTAGTGGAACATTAAATATAAAAAAAGTCTAAAGTAAAAACAATTAGCAGGTCAACTTGGATAAAGTTATTACTGAGAATGTATATACATATCAGGGGTTAGTGTTAACCAAATAGTTTCTGTATTTGACCGTTTTTTTTGTAGAACAGAGACAGAAATCTAAAGCTGGTCTCATTTTTACGGATTAGTATTAACACTGACCACTTGTTTAAAATGGTCATACTTTTAACTTCATTCACTGTTTCCATGTAAATAAATCAATTAAATAAAAGATTCCCATACACTTTGATCAAGGCATATCGCTGACTGGGAGCTGATGGCACGGTGAAAAGTTTGAGACTTCGGAGCGCAAATGTAGCCTTTGCGGTGGGTTAGGTGTGCTACGATCGCTACGTTCTTTCCTCTTCTGCTGCTGAAGAGTAGTTTACTGATTAGGAAACAGTCTTTTAGATTTCTGATCAGTTGCTGAAGCGGCACTTAATTCCAATCTCCAGTGCGGCAGCGTAGCTTGGATACAGCGTCTGGAAAAACATCTAAACCCCCATGTGAAGTAATCTGTCTAAGGCAAAAATCCTAAACCTCATGAGAATAATCAAAAAATTTAAACTTCTAAAATTAGATTACCAGATTTTTTACGGGTGCCTGAAAAAACATATCTAGCCTCTGATACATATGCATCTGAGTCCTGATCGGGCGGTAAGGTCTGATTCTGATCGAGTCTGAAACCACGTGATCGAATCTGGACATCCCTAGTACATACTATACTATGTACTGTACTTTTGTCTAATTAATGTTTAAAACTGAATGAAAAAACACACTAAATAAATATTAATAATTGTATAGTACTCTCAGGTTTCCCAAAATTTACAAAGAAAGCCTGAATCATGAGAGACAGACACAATGTGAAATTAGCAACTACTTTTTAGTACATTTTTTGTAAGAGTTACCTCATTTTAATTTAGCACTAATGGAACATAATATGTATTAGTTTGTGAGAAAAGGAATAGCAAGAAGCTTCTCATCCCTAAAAATAGCCAACCTCTAAAATCCATAACACCACATTTCTGGTTGGATTTTGGTGATTATAAATCATAGCTCAACACTGAAACAAGCATTTAAAACTTGAAACTATCATTTCTCCATTCATTATTGATTTCTGCATTACAAACCTGTTTAACCCAACTTACAATTTGCTCCTATGCATGTAATTGTTCGATGGAGTTAAAGGCAAGGCAATTTTATTTGTATAGCACACTTTCAACACAAGGCAATTCAAGGTGCTTTACATGATTAGAAAAATTTGAAAAATTAAAACATCGAATCACTAAAAGAAATCTTAAACGAACATTTATGAAAGACAATTTTTGTAATTAAAAGCAGGAGCGATTTTAGGTCATTTTTGGGGGTGCTACAGGGGTTATTTTGCAGACATTTATCTTTTTGTGTCGGAATGAATGAATGGAAAGACTATTCATCCCACAGTGTGGAAATGTACATGTTAAGGCAACACACACATAAAATGAATAAGAATAAAAGGCTAGTGAAAACAGACAGTAAACTATGGCGTAACATATTATAATATGAATAAATACAAAGAACACTGTTAACAAAATAACTCAAAGATTTGGATGCAATATTCAGGAAATGTCGTAAATGGACCAAGGAGCGAGTGATAACATTTTGGGAAAGATCAGGTATTACGGAGGAATACGGAGGTGCTTGGCAGAGGGATACGCTTTTTCAAATTCTGCTTTTCTAGTTATTTTAAGATAATTTCTGATTGATTCAGTCAGTTTGTGATATTTTCATAAGCAGTGACTTATGTCAGATGTTAGATGCATGTGCTGATATAAAAGCCAAGGTGCTACAGACTAATTGACTGGACGCCCATTGACATTATGTCTCCTGTTGTGTGCATTAAAATGTACAAAACGGTCAAATGTGTCATGCCTGACCGGACAGCTCTCTGGGTGCTCAGCACCACTAAATATCTGATACTAGAATCGCTCCTGATTAAAAGAAAAGAAAACATTTAGCGATTAGAGCATAAGAGAAAATTTATGTAAAATTGTGAAAATTAAAACAGAAACATTGAAGAATAAACGCAAACGGTCCAGTTACTCATACGCCAGTCTAAATAGATACGTTTTCATTTTTGATTTGAAATGGTTCACTGTCTGTGCAGCTTTGCATTCATCTGGGAGATTGTTCCAGATATGTGGAGCATAGAAACTGAAAGCTGCTTCTCCATGTTTAGTTCTGATTCTAGGGACGGTGAGTTAACTAGCCAGTGTAAAGATTTGATTCATATAAAGAAGTGGGTTTGTACAACAGAAATAAACCAGTGAAGGTTTGATGAAAAAAAAGGTTTACTTTCTACTAGGCATAAGCATTTTTCAGGTTTTGATTGACAGTATTCTTCTAAGTGCTACAGTTAAAAAATCAGCACCTGTTATTGCAAATCTTTCTCTAAATAATTTTGATATGGGATACAAAGTATTATCATGAATTTGGAAATGAATGAAATTATGTAACGTGATATTGTTGAAAATCGAAAATCTTTCACATTTTTATCTTTAAAGCACGCAAAAAATCCATTCATGATCACCATAATGCATTTACAAGTAATGTCCTGTAGATTCAGATATAATTTCCTCCAAAGGTTGAAGGCTTAAATTATGCTTTCAGCCAATGGTGCGTGATGAACATGTTCTCCCTCCTTATTAACCTCCATCTGGTACTTTCAAGTATAACTTGACGGATCCTTTTTGTTTGCTGGCTGCCTTGGTTGTTTTCCATCTCCGCTGGCAATAAAATGTTACTACTTATAGTAAAAACTAATTACAAGCTTACAAAGTCTAGAAGAAGCATTAAACCACTCCCGTGTTGGTATTTCTTAGGGATTAGTAAAAGGACAAAAACAGTCATGGGGTAATCATCATAGTCTAGACTTATAGATTAAATCACCCAAGAGTGGAAATAAAGATTTTCCTTCACCAGCCACAACAGTTTTATAAAAGTTTTACAGTTGAATTGAAAAATAAGAAATGTATTATGATTAATTTAATATTTTTAATGATTTTGTAAAGCGTAAAAAAACAGAGTAATTATATTTTGATAATTTAACAAAAATTAAATTAATCCTATGCAAGGATGTTAAACATTAACCCTGCTTTATACCAGTATTTACAGCATTGCTCTTTTTATGTTTCAAGATATCCGCATATATACGATGTTCTTTAATATTCTGACCTTCCAAAAATTACATAAAACACACAAAAGCTTTATTTCAATTCCAGAGAGCTGACATTTTTCCCGGTTGAGATGTAAATCTGCCACTTTAGTTGTAGCTCTAATTAAATTTACAAACATTTGGCCAATGGCGAGCGTTTATTTTGACCCTACCATCACCATGCAACAGAGATTTTGATATTATCATGACTGATTGTTACAAACCTAATATTGAATTGAAGATTTTTATGAATTCCTACATTCAATAAGTCTAAATATTTTGAATTTATGACGAGACGGCCTCAACCTCTTGAATCTGTTTCTACATGGAGTTGATGTCTTTTCGACAACCTGCTGAGTCAACACAGAGGCAATTCTACATGAATAACAATGATTGCTCATTGAAAATGTACAAAATACTGAATGGCAATGATGATTTAATAGATAGACTTATGGAAATGTCCTTAATTCAACCCAAGGGACAAAGAAATAACCAAATTATTTTGGATGTATGCTCACTACACTGAATACAAAATGAATATTTTTCATGGTTCTTATAAACTTTTCAACTGGAACATTCAATACAGCACAACACCAAGATAGAACTGTCTTATTTTTGTTTTTTTAGTTTAATTTCCTGTCATTACTAAAATTCGTGTACCAATAAAACAAATTTCTTAGATTTTTTTTTTCTGCATTCGTTTGCATAGTCAAAAATCTTTCTGTACCTGGAGATCCTTGAGTCTTTGCTCCATAACGGGGTACTCTGTAACAGCCGTCGAGGGGATGGAAAGTTTGGCTTCGCACTGCTGTAACCACGCCATGAGCGTAGATATGGTCTCCCTGTATCGAGCCGGGGGGAGGCTTTCCAAAACTGAAGACAGAAAAGAACCGGGGTTTCAGAGGCTGAAAGGCAGCGTCGTCTTTAACAGAGAAGAGTCCACGCATTCTCCCATCTTCTGAGTGTTTTTAATCAAAGTTCTTGGTGGAGAAATTTCATAACACAACAACAAATGTTAGGACTGTTAAACTGCATCATATCTTTGGTGTTGACAATGTCTACGGAACAAAAAGGACACCTGCCCTCTGTTTTTTTAATTTCTCTGTGATTAAAAGACCTATCTTACAATAAACCCAAAAAAAAACAGAACTGGGTAATTAATCATATTTAGTAATCAATCAAAACAGCCCTGAAAAGGTTCCCCATAAGCTTCAAATGAATATTTTCATGAGTGAAATTGTCAGTGTTTGAAATCATGCTCATTATTAGAACACATAACTTTGGCATTTTTATAATCTGATCGCAGACATGCAAAAGGATAAACAGAGATTATTGATTACTAATATGCTAACTCAGTTAACCATGTTAATATTAACATAAGTGATATCCTATTAAATGAATTTCCCCACAAATGCAGAGAAGTAAAGAAATCCATCAAAAACAATGGCACTTCTATAAACTACTAGAAAAAACAACTGTAACTGGTATTTATTATAATCAAGAATCAACGTTTTATTATTCCCAATAATGTCTTTATTTTGAGAAAGTACTGATTAATATAAGTAAATAGAAATGGTAGAACGATAAAACGATGTAATGGAAACTAGAGTGTTTTTAAGAGGAGAAGAAAGACATTTTCAAAATATAATAAAACATTAAGTCATAAATTTGACTCAAAACTTGACCAATCTCAACCAGTTAAGAGATTGGGATAATTTCTTAATTTTAATTCCTTCTTTTAATATCAGATGAAAAAACTGGGAGCAAGAATTCAGCATTTCAGATCCACCGTTGATTCAAACGTTTCCGGGCATTCAGGTCAGTCTTCTAAGTCATCTGATGTGAACGTTTAAACTGACAGACTGTGGATCGGGTCAAAGAGCAGAATATCCTGGTTCAGCTGATTCAGAACCAGAAAAACATGATCCAAGTGTAAAGAACTTCAACACAAGGTTTTTGCAGGAATTTCACACAGAAGTTAGACCAATGCAGCGAAAAATATGATGTATATGAAAACATTCATCCCTACTGATGAGTTGATTAGCTTTCTGGTTGACTTTGTGGGGCAGTTTACTGAAAACCAGAGGTTTTCTGGGATGATTTAACACAAGAGGCTGAACAGCCAATCAGGGGTTAACTTAGGCCACGTCCACACTAAGCCGGCTAATGCCTTAAACGTATAATTATTTAGTCTACACCCCCCTATCGTCCACGCTAACCCAGCATCGTTTAAGGTCTGTGGCCGGATAACTATTAGCCGGGTAAGAGAGCCGTGTAAATCTTGGACAGCTTCCCCGGATAATGAAAGGAAGTGGCGTCAATGAACGCTGCGTCAATAACAATACGACACTACAGACAAAGACAACAGCGAAGAGTAATAAATCGATCTCATCGTCTGTCCACACCAAAAATTCTCTCTTCTTCTGAGCAGCACTTCCTTTGAGCACTAGCTGAGAATAAAATGGACGAACCGACTCTTTTGTACTCAAACAGCCTTGTGAGTTTCCCACCTTGACATTACTGATAAAAATGTAAAAGCATTTACTCTTTTTGCCACAATAAACGACTAAATCTAGAATTTTGGTCATCATCATTGATCATTCTTCAGATTATGTTATTGTGATACGTTTCAAGTGAGTACAGAGTTTGGTTATTGAGTTCAAAGACTATCTTTTATACCAGGTCCCACTGAACTTTGGACAGTGATGCTTTACCCAGGTAACCAGATTTGGACCTGCTTTCTGTAGTGGACGGGTATGTCTATCTCTGCAGTCTCACCCAGATGTAGCTGCCTCTCTCTGGCCCGTAGATCCTCCAGCACCTTATGGTAGTGTTCTTTGAAAGCAGTGATGTCCGCATCCAAAAAGGCAGAGGGGTCCTCCCCGCCTTCCTTTTCATCTTTCAGTTCATTCAGACGCTTTTCAAGGAGGTCCACCTGGGGCTGGAGCGAGGACAGGCGAGCAACCTCCTCCTGTAGACACAAAACAGTTAACAAGGATGATATGTCATCTAGTTGGGGGTGAGGAAAAGTTTAATGTGACGAGCGGCCCACCAGCAACGCCGTTTTATTAGTTACTAATTACTGTGTCCATTGTTACAAGGCTTTAAATGCAGTGCATCACTAAGAATGGATAGAATACTCTGAACCTACCACTGGCTCCACACACCAACTACTTGTGGGGAGGCTGGGTGGGTTAAATAAGGGATTATGATTGGTTAAGAGAGAGTCTTGTTTCATGGTAGCCATTGAAGACAGCATTTTCATACACAGGCAAGAATACGCGTGACAAAAGAGTAAAACACACCTTATATTGTTTGACTGTCTTCTTCTGTTGAGAATAAAAGACTTGGAAGAAAAGGTTGTTTAGTTGACCAGTTGTCTAAGATTCTGAGAGTTTGATTTCCTTTGCTATAGAGTTAAACACGGTTAAGTTTCTTACAAAGACGGTAATTGAAGTCAGATGTTGAATCTGCGTTCTGTTGTCAGCTGAAGTTTTGAAATCAGCGAACATTTCTCCAACTGGAAGTCTCAGCATTTGACAAGATTGTCTGAACGAGGGCTTTCTGATCATGTTAAGTGTGAGGAAGTCTCACAGCATGTGCCCCAAACCGCTGTGACTCTCTTTGGTGCCGTCAGCTCCCAGATAGCGAGATGAATCTGAGATGATTCTTAGATGCTCCCATGGGATTTTTTTGGGGGATTAATTCTAGGGATGCGCCGATAACGATATTGGTATCGGCTCCGATACAGTCTAATGTACATGTACTGGTTAAACTTACCATGAACCAATACTTGAAATGTGGAAAATCTGCAATAAATTCACAAATAAAGAGGAAATTTTCACCTGAAATGTTATTTTTGTTGTAATTTTATATTTTACATCGGTTATTTTATGTTAGTTCTGTTTAGTTAGTAAAGTCTGGTGCCTTTAATCTCTTCAGGAAAGATTATACAGTTGATTAATTCAACAATAGTATCGAATTGGTATCGGGTATCGACAGATAAACAAAATCAAGGTATTTAATTGGTATCGTGACTGAAAAAGTCGGATCGGTGCACCCCTAATTAATTAAGTTAACGTACTCTGTACGTAAAGTTGACCATCTCTGTGTGTCTGCACCAAGTGGTCAGGCGTGTGAATTGCAATCTGTGAAAATGACCAATGGCCTTCAAAACTTTCTGTCCCCATAAAAAAGAAAAAGAAAAAAAACAACAAAACAATCATAGTAAATTCTGGAGAAATAAATAACAAATAACTTCTGAAAACTGATTCAAAACAATCTAATTGATTTGATATACCATATAGAAACTTCTTTTAAAAGTAAAAAAAAACTTTAACAATTTATTTTATTATAAAGTTATTGAATTCCTAACGTAGTTACTTTTTGTAACAAGCAGTGAGTAACTATAACTTATTTTTAAAGTAAAATTTCCAAAACTGTGTTCATCTATCCATCTTTCTATCTATCTAGTAAGGTGTTCGAGTAGAAACAGCTCTATACCGGAACATTCTAATATAACTAGGTGTACTGGCCCAAAGATATCCAGAAAAGTACATTCATTTTTTTAATAAATATTTTTAAATAAAATTATTCTCCCTGGTCTTTTCTCTTTATTTCATATTGTGTCCACTTGGATGCAATGCTTCCAGTGCTACATACTGTTTTTATCCAATCACGTTTCACCTAATTGTGTTGTCAGGTTGTATGAAATCTGCCTAAGGCCTTCAGAATCCACAGAGCAGGCTTCTGTACGCTCTAAGTAAATCAACAGTCAGTTGCGATAGCCGATCAACTCTTGAGTCAGACAGCAAGGCCTACTAGAAGGCGTTATGCTGAACTTGGTATGTACATGTCCTCTGATTGGATAAGAACCCATGAGAGCCTGAGAGAGGGAATTAAGCTAAATATCTGAACTAACCCCAAGATTCGCTAGTTAGATAAGCTACCGAGAGCTACCCGTGGAGTATTTCTTAACCCACAATGTGTGAAGGGATAGATTTGGTAGGAGATATATTTGCCACACTATTTTCAAGACAGATTTTTGAAGAAACAGAACGGGGACAGGACTTGTCATGGACGTAGACATGTAAACTATACAACAGAGCCATTGAGGTCTTCTTGAGAAATAAAAGAAGGGTGGATTTTATTCTCAGATCAGCAGGGGATGTGGAGAAGATCCATGATGGCGAGTGTGTTTCTAATATGTTTGTTGCCCAGCGGTGGACTGGTGGCCTCCTGCCTGATGATCGGGTTGAAATCTTGGTCACGTTCTCGCCTTCTTAGTGTCTTTTATGAAATGGCGATAATACGCATTCTGTTGGACCTACTTTGTGGAGTTACTGAAACTGCGTTGACTTTTATCTTTAAAATGGCGTTTATTTTTTTAGATTTCACAGTATCCCTGATCTTAGTTTCCTACTCCCGATTCTGAATGTGAGTTTATTGATTTTAAATGCTCTGGAAATTAAGTGCTGCTTGACCAGCCTGTGATGAGTGTGTGATTCGGTATGGATTCTGAAGCTGTGGTGTTGAACTGATGGTATTATGAGGCGTATTAATTTAGGTTGGACGAAGGCCTAGGGGGGAAATGCATATTATACGTATATAAATGAAGATTTTTTTTCTGCAAAAGTGAAAACTGTAAACCACTGCCGGATAATATTTTGTGACACTGCATGAGAGCCCTTCAATCCACTATGATTAATAAAGTGACATGGGGTTAAGAGCTAAGAGTGCAGCTTCTTACAGTGTTTCTGTGTCTTGGAGAATCAGGTCACAAACACTACGAACAATCAGGCAGCTGAAATCTTGTTTTCAGCAAGAATGAAGATCAGCTCCTTTTGTAAAACCGTAACAATCAGTATCCTCCACTCACAATCATTAAAACTATCTAATTAACTGCAAGGTGATTGAATGCAGTGATAAGTAGAATTCTCTTTTTTTTTTTTATTGTGGTGCCAACATAAAATTCATTAGTTAGATTATTTAAAATATAATCAAGTTGGTATATAAGTACTTGTACCTCCACTTCCAATTTGGTTGCACTTCCTGAGGAGCAAAATTTTGTTTAAGATGTGCAAACTGGGAAAGAGTAAACACCAATCCCAAAACGTTTGTCATTCTACATAGTTTGGACTGAATACAAAGGTTTGCCACAGTTTTAAGATTTGAATTTGTGAAAATGACTTTTCTTCTAATTAACAACTATACTTAACATTGGTCTATCACACTGAATAGAATAGAATAATCCTTTAATAGTCCCACAAGGGAACATTTGGTTACAAACAGAACAGAAAAACACACAATTTTTACAGAAGAATAAATATTTACATCACGTACTAAAGTAACAAAAGCAGGGTACTGTATAGTTAAAGTAATTCAAAAATATTTAGTATAGTACACATTGTGCGTTGAGCTGTGCAATTAAAAAGTAGGCGTGCAATTTTTCAATAAGTTATTATATACAGTCTGTTAAAAAGTAATGTGCAAGTTATAACAGTGTTGTTGTTGATTAGTGCAACTTAACAGCACTGATGTAAGCGTCTATGTTTGTTGGAAGCAGTTTAGATTGTAGAGTCTGACAGCTGCAGGGAGGAAGGAGCTGCAGAATCGCTCCTTCATGCATCTAGGATGCAGCAGTTTGTCACTGAAGGAGCTCTGTGGTTCAGCAACATTTCCATGCATGGGGTGGGAGTCCTTCTGTCTCACACCAGGGGGGCGCTCTAGAGCAGAGCTGGGCTTCCTGATGAGTTTATCCAACCTCTTAGCTCCCGATTAAATAACAATGACCGTGGTAAAAGTGTGAAGGGGGTTGAATACATTTGCGGGGACGTGTAGCAGCACAAGTGTCTGTTGATGTTGCTTTGCAGACATCTGGCAACAGAAGTCACCAAACTTTTTACTTTAAGACCGACTCCAACCAATCAACAGTGATGATTTTCAGGGCAATAGGCGCCTGAACAATGAAGCAAGCAGAGTATCTTCTCTCTCATTCACATTCAAACTTATAAAAGTCGCGTCTTTCTCCACCTCAGATTTGGTTCGATCCGATTCACCTCAAAACAGCTGCTTTGTGTCAACAGGATCAGACGCCCATGTTCAAGGCTAAACATTTTACCAGCTGGAACTATAGGGAAGCTAACCTTCTACTTTAAACTGACTAGAAATGCTGCTGTGGTTTTTGTTTTGTTCCAAAAAGCTCTACAAAAGAAAAAAATAGTCAGCTAAGCCAAGGGGACTGAGTACTAGAGGAGTACTTACAGTAAAAAGCTGTGACAAGGTGCATGGGAAAAAGATCAAACAGGTAAAATACTTTTTGAAGATAAAGTTAAGGAACAAGAAAAACCATAGCAACTACATAAAAAATATTGAAAAAAGGTTAAAATAGCTCTTGTATTGCAGTGTGAGATCCCCATTTTCTATTTGGGGTCCAACACTGTTGGGCTGACAAGCATCTAAAGAACCATTATGGGGAGAGTTGGGCATCCTGTCGACTCACTCACCCGACATCGGTCCAGTTGGACTTTGAGAGGTTCTGGTTCCGACGCTGGAGGTGCCTGCCCTTTGAGCCAGTTCTCACTGCTGTCCACTGTCTGCTCACATTGCTCGTACAAACTGTAAAAGGCCAGCACCTGCAGCACAAAACACAATTTAGATAAGACTGATCTCTATTTTCTCGTTTATCACAAATATCAATGAAAAAAACTCAACATTTTGTGGTTTTCCTAGGAGTTGCATACTTTTAGTGCTTTATTCTTTTGTAAGGTGCTTCTGGTACTTATGTAGGGTACCAAAATCTGGATACATCAGTACAAAGTACTTACTAGTCTACATCTAACTTATATATTTGGCAATGATCATAAAAAAGGAGTTGCTCATCAAATTTGCACCTTTTTGATCACAAAAAAAATCTCCTAAATGCCAGTTTTTACCACATCAAACAGTGAGAATTCATGGATAAAGGTTAGGAATGACAAGTATTCTATCAGCAGGTCATCAAAAATTTCACTCCCCGTTTTTCCTGTATCTCGTTGCATTTGATACAAATAGTCATAATTTACATTTTGGAAAAATGGCCAGACTGTCTTGTACTGTGATAAACTAGTTCAGATCTTTTGGTTGCTGGGAAGAACTGCTGTGACTCTCTTTCTAAATACACACATTTTCTGTATATTGAAACTAGAAGTAGAAAATGTTACAGAACTTTTAGTTCACCTCATGAAAATGAGCGCAAAAACAAAAGTGTTGCATTTATATTTTTGATCAGTGTATAAATATGAAACAAACAAAACGTCATGATCGGGGGATTCCCCAAGGTTCCATTCATGGGTCACTTGTATTCTACGACTGTATAATCCTACCAGACCAGATTTTGTAGTAAGATGGAAGTTTTTTTCAAAATTTGATACTGTCAGACATTGTCTGCATAGATATACAATGTATATCCAATTTCTGTTTCCTCTTTATCGGAGTCCAATTTGGTAACAAAGTCAGTTTGTCCAATATATCCATGAGTTGATGGGACAGAGTTTTCTCGAGCTCCTTGTTTGTTTTTGAACCTAAAAACGGCACAGACTGGGGAAAATCAGCGCTCAACTAGACTCCATGATGCTAAAACAACTAAGGGCCTAATTCGTCAACGGTTTGTTAAGTTAAGTTAAGTTAACTTGTTAAACCCGGAGCAAACAGCACAGCGTCGCAAAAACAGGCCGTGCCTGATTTACTCACTTTACGCAGAGAGCACTGTGCCTGTTAAACCCGGAGCAAGACGTACGCAATCCATTTAGCACCTTTCCCTCATCTCAATATCCAATACGGCCGTTTCTGTAAGAACACGCAAAATATTGGGAAGAGAACAGGCAAATAAGTAGGCATTCCAGGTGCAGTGTGATTTACTAAGCATAAAAATGTTTGCGCCGGCTATTTTGGTGTCTATTTTTAGCACTTCTGAAAAGCATGTCTTAATTTTCCGCTACAGCATTCAACATGAGTTTCTTGTTGACAAATAAAAAATGTCACACACAATATGACCTAAGAGTAATTAACACTCTAATGGCCATAAACCTGACGGTTATGTAGATATTTACTTGTTTGTTCTCATAACTCACTGTGCTCTGATCACGTCTCCACCTGCTGTAGAGAAGCTGAGTGCACAGTGAGTTATGATCCTTGTGGATCCCCATTAGTTTCCCCCGGAGTGGTTAATCTTGCTGGGTTCTAAAGAATAAATGTAGTCATTATGTACAATACCACAATGACAAAATGTCTATATATATGACATTTTAAAAACAAAATTCATACATTTTAGATTACCTATTTTCAAGATCACATGTTTTTTTCTTCTGCAACCTGACATTCAATAGAGGCCTTGATAAAGTGTGGTCCATTTCAACAACATTAGTAGAATGTCGACATTTTAGTGACCTTGTTCTGGACATGCAGCTTTAATCAGTCTGTACACTGCATGCATACTAGGGGTGTCACTATTCGATTCTTTTTTTTCCCTTTAACACTACAGAGCTTATGTCATTTTTAGACTACTCTACGATCATTGGTTTCATTCATTACATTTTGTAGAGTAAATCTTATTCATCATCTTACTTTATTACTGACATACGAAAAACATGATTCACAATATTCTAGCCTAATAGTAATTAATTCTGTAACAGACGTAGAATTAATACGTATGTCGCCACCCCCCCCCTCCATTTTTTACTTTTTTTTAACCAAAGACGCATCATAAATGCTTCTTCCTCATCTCTCTAGCAATGGCGCAGCTTACATTAGCAACCGCAAACTTCTCATTTAAATACTGCTTTTTGCGCCTGTTATGAATTGCTCACATAATCATAGTGGATCACCAGCAAATTCAGGACAACTCATTCGCGCAACTTTTAGTGCTGCACACAATTTTGCAGTCATTATCAGAAATCTTGATAAATCAGGCCCTAGGAGTATTAAAAACAATATAAATGTAACCATAGACATGGTGGTTAAAAACAACAAAAGTGTTATACTAAATCAGTCTACAACCACCTCAAACTATCTACAATAAAGAGCTTCCAATGCAAAGTGTTAAATCTTGTTCCTGGTCCATAAGACCCTGAATCTTAGGCTTTTCTGAAGTGCATCAAGGAGTCATCAGTCTTTTTATATGATATGTATGTTTTACATGTTTCTTTTTTTACATATTTTTATTGTATTTACACTACCGTTCAAAAGTTTGGGTTCACGCAAACAATTTTGTGTTTTCCATGAAAAGTCACACTTATTCACCACCATACGTTGTGAAATGAATAAAAAATAGAGTCAAGACATGACAAAAAAAAAAAAAAAAACACAACCCACAAAAACCCCATCCATTACCGATAGAATACCAGCTGCCTGCTTCTTTCTAAATAGTTCTGCACAATTTCGAGGTGTTTTTGGGTCATTGTCCTGTTGTAGGATGAAATTGGCTCCAATCAAGCGCTGTCCACTGGTATGGCATGGCGTTGCAAAATGGAGTGATAGCCTTCCTTATTCAGAATCCCTTTTACCCTGTACAAATCTCCCACCTTACCAGCACCAAAGCAACCCCAGACCATCACATTACCTCCACCATGCTTAACAGATGGCGTCAGGCATTCTTCCAGCATCTTTTCAGTTGTTCTGCGTCTCACAAACGTTCTTCTTTGTGATCCAAACACCTCAAACTTGGATTCATCCGTCCACAGCACTTTTTTCCAGTCTTCCTCTGTCCAATGTCTGTGTTCTTTTGCCCATCTTAATCTTTTTCTTTTATTGGCCAGTCTCAGATATGGCTTTTTCTTTGCCACTCTGCCCTGAAGCCCAGAATCCCGCAGCCGCCTCTTCACTGTAGATGTTGACACTGGTGTTTTGCGGGTACTATTTAATGAAGATTGGGGACCTGTGAGGCGTCTGTTTCTCAAACTAGAGACTCTAATGTACTTATCTTCTTGCTCAGTTGTGCAACGCGGCCTCCCACTTCTTTTTCTACTCTGGTTAGAGCTGTTTGTGCTGTCCTCTGAAGGGAGTAGTACACACCGTTGTAGGAAATCTTCAATTTCTTAGCAATTTCTCGCATGGAATAGCCTTCATTTCTAAGAACAAGAATAGACTGTCGAGTTTCAGATGAAAGTTCTCTTTTTCTGGCCATTTTGAGCGTTTAATTGACCCCACAAATGTGATGCTCCAGAAACTCAATCTGCTCAAAGGAAGGTCAGTTTTGTAGCTTCTGTACCGAGCTAAACTGTTTTCAGATGTGTGAACATGATTGCACAAGGGTTTTTAATCATCAATTAGCCTTCTGAGCCAATGAGCAAACACATTGTACCATTAGAACACTGGAGTGATAGTTGCTGGAAATGGGCCTCTATACACCTATGTAGAATTGCACCAAAAACCAGACTTGCAGCTAGAATAGTCATTTACCACATTAGCAATGTAAGCTGTGTTTCTTTAAAGTTAAGACTAGTTTAAAGTTATCTTCATTGAAAAGTACAGTGCTTTTCCTTCAAAAATAAGGACATTTCAATGTGACCCCAAACTTTTGAACGGTAGTGTAGTTCTGTTCAGTTTTTCTTTATCTCTTTTTTTCTTTCCTGTTGAGCACTTTAAATTAAGAAAGGAAAACAAGCTACACAATCAGAGCTGCTTTGCCCTGTAATCAATTTCTACATAAGGAACTAGCTTTCAAGAAAATTGTCAGATCTTTAATAATATATCTGTGGATGTATTGGTTATGATAATCACAAAAAAAGTTCTGTTTTTTAAAATCCAATGAAAAAGAATAGCGAGTATAAACAAAAATCAAGTATTAACTGAAGAGTGAACAGTGATACACTAAGCACCCCCTATCACTCACCCTATTGTGGAACAATAATTAGCACTTGTTTCTTTAAGGACTTTACCAGTTATTGATGTGGTCGTATTTTTGTCCACTTTCCTTTAGTTTAGTTCTGTTTCTACACAGTTGTCTTTAGGCTGTACATTATCTGGACCACTTGAACTCATTTATTTTTCAGCACTTTTGCAGCAAATTTGCCGCCGTGCTTGGTATAGATCTCCCGTTGATGACCCAGTTTGGACAGTGTGTCAGACAGATGTCCTTGCATATGACTCTACTTTGTGTATTCTTTGGTATGCATGGGAGTTCATAGTCAGTACAATGACATCAAGGGGCCGTTTCACCTAAAAATAAACCAATAAAATTCCCCCCCTCCCGTGCTTCAAGGCTGGTATGGTGCATGTCTCCTATGGTCTTATTTCATCTAGATTGCCCTAGTAGCAGAACAGCCTGCCACCGTTTTTTTTAAGAGAAAAACTTTATCTCCTGGATTTTGCCTAAGGTTAAATTTGTTCAGCCTTCTCTAATCTGCTATCATCAAATTTAAGATGTAGCATGCTAACTGAGATTTGTAACATTTGATATGGAACTTTTGAGGTTTTCTTTAAGTCTCTATGAATACTCTAAGGTACACATTTAGAACAAGTTTACCAGGAGATCGATCCACAGGAGGATTGCTACAATGTTCATTTTGCACTTGTGAATAATGAAAAAAAAGTGGAAATAGTCTTAGATGACTTAAAGTCATCTAAGACTACTGCTGAACCTTTCCATCTTGATATTGTATCAATTTCCACCTTTAATAAATATAGTGTGGAATCAGTAATTTTTTCTTCTTCACACGGAACATACATAAATAGTTTTCAAACCTAATAAAAAACTAATCCTTTCCATCATGCCCTCCTTTGTAGAACAGAAAATCTGCAAGATTTGCATGTGTGTACCTTTGTCTGGTAAGCCAGCCAGGTCAGCCGGTCAGCCAGCAGGACGCAGAACCCCGCCCAGCGCTGGTTCAGCTGCTCTGCTGCCTGAGCGATGTCATCCGCACGGCTCCCTTCTGCAGAGAGTTGAAGGGGTTAGGAATGTTTAGATGAGAGAGAAAAAAAAAACCCGGTTGGCATCTGATCTCAGGCCCTCTAATGCCAACAAAAAAAAAGGAAACTTGGTATTTAATTATAAGAGACAGCAGCTATCCAACCCAACCTGGACCTTTGTGAAAAACTAATTCCACAAAAACATGAAAACTGTTCATGAAAAAAAAAAAAAAAGCTGTGGTGAGTCTATATAACGTACATGACTTTGCAAAAAGTTTCAGGAAAAAACTGTAAGGAAAGAATGCTTTCAAAAATGGATCCATCAACCAACAACAAGCAGTGAATGGACAAAAAGAGAAATCTAAATCAAATCAATATTTGGTGTGTCCACCCTTCGCCTTCAAAACAGTATCCATTTTTCTAGGTACACTTACGCACAGTTTTCAAAGGAACTCAGCTGTTACAATAGGATGTTCCAAACATCCTGGAGAACTAACCACAGATCTTCTGTGGATGTAGTCTTTCTCACATCCTTCCCTCACTTCATGTACTCCCAGACATACTCCATGATGTTGATAGAGGACTCTCTGGGGACACACAGTTACTTCCACGACATCTTGTTTTTCTTTACACTGTGTATAGCTCTTAATAGCCCTAGGCGGTACACCGGTTCATATCGAAAACCGGTGTTTTTTCCATTATGATATGAATTTTTAATATACCGCTATACCAGTGAATATGTCAGACTACTTCTGGAATGTTTGATGTGGGGAAGTGTTTCAGCGGGGACTGATTTCACTGCTACACACTCTTCATCACTCCGTGAAAAGTAACGATTTAACCAAGTACAGCTGCATCCAGGAGCTACCAGAGCGAAGCACGCAATACTGAGGAACTAATTTGAAAAAGAGGAGTCACGTCAGTAGTTTAGAAGTTTATCAGCTTTAAAAGGTCAGACGAGAACCGAACAGCATTTCTTTTACAAGTGTTAACCAGTAGGGGGGAGTGTTGAGCACTATCTGACCGTCTGTAGGTAAACGCGGTCAACCTCGGCAAAACCAGAATCAGAATCAGAATCAGAATCAGAATCAGAATCAGCTTTAATGGCCAAGTATGACAAATACAAGGAATTTGACTCCGGCAACTTTTCTCTCCAGTACAGAACTTAAATAAGTGAAATTAAAAAGCGGAAAAAATAAAAATAAAAATAAATAAAAAATAAAAAAATAAAGGATAATATATACACCAAACCAGGGTTATTGTACAGAAGTATATACAGTAAGTATATACAGCAGTGCAGATTATAGTTTATTGTTCATGTGAGTGGACTCAGACTCTGTGACTATTCAGAGTTCATCAGAGCGACAGCCTGGGGGAAGAAACTGTTCTTGTGTCGGGTGGTTTTTGCGTACAGCGCTCTGTAACGCCTGAGGGGAGGAGCCTAAACAGATTGTGGCCAGGGTGTGAGGGGTCAGTGGTGATTTTTCTGGCCCGCTTCCTGACCCTGGCCCGGAAAAGGTCCTCAATGGAGGGAAGATCAGAACCTATGATCCTCTCTGAGGACCTGACTGTTCTCTGCAGTCTGTCCCTGTCTTGCCTGGTGGCGGATCCGAACCAGACAGAGATGGATGAGGTCAGGACAGACTGGACTATTGCTGTGTAGAATATGGTCAGCAGTTCCTGAGGCAGGTTGAACTTTCTGAGCTGACGCAGAAAGTACAGCCTTTGCTGGGCCTTCTTCCTTATAGAGTCAATGTGGGAGGTCCACTTCAGGTCCCGTGTGATGGTGGATCCTAGGAACCTGAAAGACTACTGTGGGGACTGGCCTGTTGGTGATTATGAGAGGAGATGTTGCAGGGGGTCTCTTCCTGAAGTCACTGTCATCCCACAGTTTTGAGCGGGTTTAGCTCCAGGTGGTTCTGACTGCACCAGAGGACCAGCTGTTCCACCTCCCTTCTGTATGCAGACTCGTCGCCGTCACGGATGAGTCCAATGACGGTGGTGTCATCTGCAAACTTCAGGAGTTTCACGAAGGGTCTCTTGACGTGCAATCAGTGGTGTAAAGGGAGAAAAGCAGTGGGGAGAGAACACATCCCTGGGGGGCGCCGATGCTGAGGGACCGGGTGCTGGATATGAAGTTACCCAGTTTCACCTGCTGCCTCCTCACAAAACTGGTAATCCACTGACAGGTGGAGGGAGGCAGTGCTGGGACAGTTTTTGGTGGAGGAGCTCTTTCCAGTAGGAAAGAAATAAAAAAATTGCGGTAAATACGTTTTACATACCATCTACGATACTTCTGCTATCTTTTTTCTGTTATCTGAATATTAACCAGCTAATAATCACCTACGGTCGCCATGTTTATTTTACTTCTTCTTTGGCAAAATCCGGTCTGAGTCTATACTCTGCCCCCTAGCGGGATTCTTCATTACTAAATGCAAAGCCAGGATTAGACGCAATTGTGTCAACGTGAGGTTAAAAGACAATTATACTTTCAGCCTTAGAACATCAAGAATGTCTACTAGAATCATAATCATTTTAATTATTTTCATATCATTCACCTTTGTCTGGAATAATCAAAATGATGCAGTCCATATGGCAGTAAAATGGGCTATTTAAGATTGTTGTCTGATGAATAAGTATCTGCCTGTATTTCTCAGCATTGAGAACACCATTAATCCCGACCAAATCTCCAACTCCATTTGCAGAAATGCCGCCCCAAACGTTTAAGGAACCGTCACAATATTTCACCGTTGCCTGGAGACACTCATTATTGTAGCGCTCTCCATCCCGACGAACAAACTGCCTTCTGCTGCAGCCAAATATTTCACATGTGGACTCATCGGTTCAGAGCACCTGCTGCCATTTTTTCTGCAACCCAGTTGTTGTGTTTTCATTCATACTTGAGTCACGTGGCTTTGCTTCATCTGCTGCACTAAGTTTCACTGGCCAAACAACATTACTTGTGCTTTTGGCTTCTTCAAAACAGCTTGAACAGCACATCTTGAAATCCCAGTATGAGAGAGACCTTCCTAATGCGGTATAACTACCTTTTTTTTTGTTGCTGTGCTCAATCTCAATCTTGTTATAAACCTTAACACAGCTGTTTCTATTTCAGTTAATGACTGTGTTTCAACCTACGTGTGACACCGAGGATCATTAGCACCTGTTTGGTGTAATTGGCTGATCATAAACCTGATTATAATCCTACAAAATCCTTGACTTTGTCCAACTGCAGCTATAAAAATTGATGATTTGAAGACAAAAAGGAGGCAACACTTAATTTAGATTTTTCCGTTGGTCACTTTGCATCTTATTAATTGATAAACAAAAAAAACAATCATTATGTAGATTTCTGAAAGAATTCGTCCTTTCCAGCATTTTTTCACACCTGCGTAAAACTTTTGCACAGCACTATATGAGTTTCACTTTCTGAAATGGACAAAAAATATAGACCTTTTTCAATCGGATTTTCTAAGATGTATTTGTATACTCAACAAAATGAGCAAGCAAACAAATTACCATAAACAGGTTTTTTGATATGTTAATGAAAAAAGTCAAGCTCTGAGCAAGAAAACTACGTTTTGTACTCCTGCTACGTTTTTATATTTAGATTTGCTTTTGGTGAGGAAAATAGCTACGGGAAGACCGTTTAAAGTGTTTGCTTCTGTTTTGCAGAATGTTGCAATGAGAGACAACTATGGATTGAGATCTCTGCTTTCAGGGATGCCAACAATTACACAAGGACAGAGGTGAAGACACAAAAAGATCCATCTCTGTCTCCTTTATCTGTGTGTTTCTCCATCGGTGTTTCTATGGAGACGAGCAGAGAGGGTGGGACAGGTGACGGCGTTGCCATGGGGACAGACTGGGTGTGCGAGTACCTTGCTCGACGAGCGTCTGCGCCGTGCGCGTTGCCTCCTGAAGCTTTCGGTACTTCTCTGGCCGCTCTCTGTCTATGGCCTGTGGCAGAGAGACAGAAGCGCAGGCAAAGGGGGGGTTAGTGGAGCAAAGGGAGAGAGAGAAGCTCAACATCAGAACAACAGGGACAGGTTGATTGACGAAAACATGGCCATCATCAGAGCAGTAACTCTAGTTAATAAATTTTTTTTCTCACATTTTCCTATTTTACACCAGAAACTTAAAATATTTTAGGGGGGATTTTATGGGACAGACAAACACAAAATAGTGCATGAATGGAATAGTAAATTCTTTACAAATACAAGTGTGAAAACTGGTGTTCATGTTCATGTCTTAAGATATTATCATTTTAACTGCATGGGTGAAAAGAGTGCAAAAATTATTCTTCTAACCATTTTTTTGGGTGCTGTCCAAATTCCAGTAATAGACCTTTTTCAGCACTTTAATCCATTAATGTGCTGAAAATTATATTTCCTACCCGTATTTAAACGCACCTCAGGCGCACACAAGCTAAACTCCGGCAGCAGTTCATCACAGACAGCAGCATATTCAGCAAACAAATCCAGATCCAGCAAAAGGCAAAAACTTTTGAGGGTTTTGTCCAAACAAGCTGTGAATTGAGTTAAGTTGTTGCATGCAGATAATGTAGCTAAATGATGACTAGTTAATACATGTCAATATATCATGTTAAGCTAGTGAATACTAATGCTGCCTGTTTTAAATCACTTAATAGTCAATTGATGCTGGGAAAAATCTCAACTATCTTCATTAAGGTGCAGAACAGAATATGCTGTCGACATATTTAAAAAAAATATTTATAAAAAACAAAAAAGCAGTAGAACAGGATCAGGGAGGGTCTGCACAGGTGAAAAGAGAATATAAGTGGCTGAGAAAAAAAATATATATATTTGGCACAAAAGGGACTTTGAGGCTTATTATCACGGTAATTCTACTGATCCTAATTCTATGTTAACATTTTGCTTTCAACATTTTCATATTGTTATTGTCACAATAGAAAATCAGAACCAGGGAGGAAACTTGGGAGTAGAGGCCAGCATTAGGGAAGATGATACAAGGTCTTTATGGGTAAGAATACATTTTGGTAGAACTTTCTGAGAGAAACGATTAATTGGTGGGAGAAATCATGCAGGAATTAGAACATGGTTTTTACTTATACTTCAGAAATACTTTCATTCTCTTCCAAAATACATTTTGTCTGTATTTTGATCAGTTTGTTAAATGTGCTGGCTTTACATTTACCAGTATAGATGTAGATGAACTAGAATAATGTGATTTGCGTACAGGTTATTTAAACAGAAAAGAAGCATTAATTTTGTTGGAGAAAGAAACAAAAAAAAAAAAATGTGTGTGAGCGCATTGGTAGTCTTTGTTTTATAATTTTACTAATTTAAATCAACGTAACCAACTCTGGGAGTTTTGCGTTAATTGGCTAGTGGCCTGTGATCGTATAAAATTCCCGACCTGAATTACTGTCCCAGTCTGCACCCTGGGGTCAGGGGTCGCATTAACTAATTTTTTTCAGTTTTTAACCCTGTTTTTTTAAAGAAACGGTGACGGACAAATCTGAAAGCTGTCCATCATTTTAACAGATTAGTATTCATTCCCCTGGCCACTTGGTGCAGACAAGCAGAAATTTCTTAATGTTATCCAAGAAGCGGTGGTAATTAAATTAATTATGACATTTTTTTTAAAATGACTTTCCCCTGAGAGCATTTGAATCATGTTCCAAAAAGTCTGGTGTCGTGCTAACCATCTGTCCAGAAGCAGCGCATACTCCTCCTCCTACTACAGCAATAGCATGTGGGTCTGGAAATGGATCCTGTGAGAGCATCTGAGCATCATTTCGGACCTGGATCCAAGAATCTCTATCCAGGAGCTTAAAGCAAACTGAGAAGATATTGAGGCTTTGGAGCCTATGACCGGTGGCAATGGTGCAGGAGCTAATGCTTTCCTGTATTCAGCGATGGTATTAAGCATCTCAACAACTTTACAATCTCTCACTTTGTACCTGGATGAATCTGAGAGGAGAGTGATGTCTATTTCAGCCTAGCAGCTCCTCTCCTGATCGCCTGATCAACACATCCCAATTTTCTTTCTTATGACTTACTTTTAGATGTTTGATGAGTTTTATCATTGTTTTTGGCCCACAGACACAAAGAGAAAGTGTTATCAGTCATCTTGAGTCTCTCTGTCTTCTTCTGAATAGTGTCGAAACCAGACTTAGAGAGACTTATCCATGCATTTGCCTCCAGCAGGTTAGACTACTGTAACGCCCTGCTCACTGGCCTCTCTAAACGAGCTGTTAGACAGCTGCAGTACATCCAGAACGCTGCTGCTCGAGTCCTGACAAGAACCAGAAAATACGACCATATTAGTCCAGAGCTCCGGTCTCTGCGCTGGCTTCCTCTCACTCAGAGTCAACAATAAACACGGTGAGGCTGCATTTCAGTTTCAGGCAGCTAAAATATGGGATGTGAGACAAGCCTCAACTCTAAATCCAGGTTGAAAACAGTTATTTTTACCCATGCATATGACAATTGAAAGAATTGTATCTGCACTCTTGCTTTTTATTGTAATTAATTATTTTTTAAGTTGATGTTTTTTCTTTTCTATTTATCTGTTTTCTTAATTTATGCAACTGTGAAGCACTTTGAATTGCCTTGTGTATGAATTGTGCTCTAAAAATAAACTTGCCTTGCCTTTTATGGTGATACTGCAATACCTCACACTCTCACTACACATCAAACTGCATCGCTGCTGTTTGTGGCGCAAAAAATTATTGTGACCAGAGTTTTTTTGACCCTGCCAGTCAAAATGAGGGACATAAAAAATGTCTAGCCCAACCTCTGCTGATACGATACCGATACTTGGATCTGAGTACTTACCGAGACCAAGAACCAATACCGCTTCTAACACACACAAAAATACAATGAATTGGAAGACAGTTTTTTTTTCTCTGCTTGTTGCAACAAATGATGGTGAATTAGATAAAAAATACAATTTTGATAAAATGACCACATAACTAAAATTTCAGGTGAAAAATAAAAATGTTCCACATTTTAAGTATCGGTGAATGGTAATTGTTAACAAACCTATACCGATACAGTATTAGAACAGTATTGGCCTCGATACCAGATAGCATCCCTAGTTTAAACAGAAAAAATTAAAAATATGGCAATTTTTTTATTTATTTTTTAATTATGCTTATTACTGACTAGGCTCCAAAACTGGAGAAGGGGAGAAGTAAGTGTCTATTGTCCATCAAAACTGTAAATGTAAATTAATGGTAGCCTGGAAAATATATAATCAGTATAAATGTAAGTTAAACGAATGATTCTATCTTAAGTTATGTTATCTGAAATTATTCTATATTGAAGTTATTGTAGAATTTAAATGTCCATCTCAGCGGACATCGAGAGTTTGGCTATGTTATTCAGTGTTTAATTATTTATTGGTCTTATGCAAATAAAAATGTATTTGTATTCATTGCAAATTTGTGACTTCACAACTATTTTGTATCATTTGTTTTGGCCATAATGACCTATTAGATTATAAACTCTAATACATCATTGAACTGTTTGAAAATAGAGACAGATTTGATCTTGGCTGTCTGGGTTTAGGTAATGAATGTTTGTCATCCAGAGGAAGGATTCGGCAGTGCTGTCCCCGCTAGTTAATCTTGTCATTCTGCTCCACACATAAATCTTGTCAAAACAGTGGCCCATTGAGATGATTGCAAATGAAAAATCTGTGCCTTGTGTCCCAGCAAAACCTCTTCAAGGCTGGACATCAAAAATCAAGAAACTAGATAAAAATGTTAATGCTAAAGCTTTTCCACCTGTTTAGTAACAGTGTAAAAAGATGTTACATGATTAGTCTACTAGATATAAAACATATTGCATTTAAAAGTTCAATGACACATTACTGAAGCCAAAAACATTTTGTCAAGTCAAACTTGGGTTTCACAGGGTAGGAACCATCCAGAGCGACCTGTTGCACAGACACAATAAAAGTGTGGCACCACTCACTGAGTAGCAGCTTGGACAGAGAGTATGGTGATCAGAATTAATCACCTTGAGCAAGTCTACAAACACCAGAGAGGCAGCCGCTAAGACAGAAATATTCTATATTGCTGGTTGTGTGTGGACTTTGCTGCTGTTTGAGGTAAAACAATGTTGACCTGATTGTTTGACTAGGCGTGGCCCAAACAATTGAGATGCTGGTCTGATTTGTTTGCATTGGTTTAACATTTCATTGTTTGTGGTTATTGGTAAATTTATAAGATGATTACTCTATTTACAAACTGAGTTAATTGTAGGGCTGCAACTAAGGATTATTTTCATAATCGACTAATCTGTCAATTATTTTTACGATTAACCGCTTAATCGCTTTTATTAATAATTATATCTGGCTAATACTTCCAGCTATATAAATTATTACTTACAAATTTTCATTAAGAACATTGAAAACACAAGAGAACTGTGCTGTTCACTGCAATCTATTTTATTGGACCTGAACACAGTTAACAGTGTAAAATTAGCGTAGCAATGCAAGATATTTGTCTAGAATAATTTTTAGGCATTAAAATACAAAATGAGGTAGAATTCCATACAAATTAATGTACAGCATAGTCAAAATAATATCTGAGCCCATAAAATGAAAATGGGAATGAAGGCTAACATAGTTGGGCAGTATTTTGGGGCAACATTGGGGCTCTCAGAATCAATGAACCTACCTTCACTAAACACAACATTTTCATGGTCTGTGGGGTGTTGGAGTAAATGTGGCTTTTTAAGTTTGGATCTTCTGCTTTCAATTAAATGAACTCAAACATTTCTGGGAGGGAATGGGGGGGTGACAAAGACAACTGCTGTGTTCACACTTATGATTGTGTCATTTATTGGCATATATTGTTAAAAACATTACTTTTAGCTTTCCAATGATATAAAACCTATAAATTCATAGAAATTATAAATATTATGGATTAAAAAGTAAAAATGGCGGACGGGCCCGCCCACGGGCCGTCGTAACATTGAGGGGTTAAACTAAAATGTGATTATAAAGCAACTAATCGATGACTTAATTAGCTGTTGATTATAAACAATTAGTTGTTTCACTTCTAATTAATTTTAACTAAATGATTGATTTTTGTGATTTTTCTATGTTACATTTTGTTAAGAATCTGCATCCAATCTGCATTCATTTTCTACTGGGCTATGTGGTTGTTGATAAATTAATAATGTTTGGAAAGAGAATTACATAATTTATAATTGTATCTTGTATTTTTCTAAAATAAATTTTTGATCTTGCCTGAAATTATAATCTAGAATAAATTGTTAGTGATAAATTTAATGAAATACTTAAAAGCCAATTTAAAATTTTTATGTTTGCTTATTTGAAGGTTTTCACCTGACCTGACATGCTGAAAATAAACATAAAAGCAAGAAGTATAGCATTTTTGTGGTAACTGAGTGAAATCCAGTTTCATTTACTCTGGATGGGTGTTAGACCCTCTCAAGAGGGGAAGCACAAAATAGTGCACACATTGACAGATTTTGTAATATTGCATTACCCACAATAATCTTAGTTCATGTCTAAATTCAGACCTGTATAAAGGAAGCCAAATATACAAACATTCAGTTTCTTTGAGGTATTTTGAGGTAATTAATTATTAGTTATTACATTAAAGTGATGTGAAAACTATGGTTTTTGTACTTAAGCTTTCATTACATAGAACGCTCATTTAGTCGTAACATCCATTGCAAGGGACATCATAACATAAAAAACACGAGTTTGAAAACATTTATTTTTTTCTTTTATTTATATGCTTGAATGTATTAAAATCAGTAGACACACTTCAGATCAGAAGGGGTTGAACAGATTAAACTGAAAGTTTGAGAGTTTTAGATTTGATAACTATCTTGTTTTATGATTACAGGTCAACTACTTCTCTCAGGTATGACTGCCAGATGAGATGTAAAACTTATTCCAGACCTGGGTAATGGTATTCAATCAGCACAGGTCTCAGCAGAATCTAGCCTAGTGGGGGATTATTATTTTTACCTGCACTTTGTCATGAAGCTCCTGGATGCTCCCATCTTTGCGTGACACAGAGAACTCGGGGCTCTGCAGGATGGCCTCGCCACGGGTCATGTAGCTGTGCACCTCTGTGAAGTCGACGTCAAACCTGATCGTTCAAACAATTAGATGCATTTGAAAAAAGCCCCAAAACATTCACTGATGTTCAGTTTGCTGTAAATGCTGCTTTAGTGTTGTGAAGAAAAACATGCTTATAGGTGCAGCTCCAATCCTGATGCTACGGCTCCAGGATATTGGATCACTTAAAAACTCCTATTTATAACTAATCTATAAAAGTTGACCTAATACATACAAATAAAATTAGCTTGCCTTGCCTTCCTGATGGTGCTGCAATACAGACAGCTACAGGACATCATTGCTGTCTACAGCCACAATTCTATAAGTCTTTATAAAAATGCACAGTCTGAATTGTAACATCATTTAATTCCCCTCTGGGATGGACAGAGAATTTCTGAATTGAACGCTGGTTTCGACCTTGGCCAACAGTGACTTTGTTTGTCCAACGTCTTTAACTGTAAACTAAAGCCTCATAAAACTCATACAGACGTGGACAAAATTGTTGGTACCCTTCATTAAATCAAAGAAAAACTCATAATGGTCACAGAAATAACTTTAATCTGACAAAAGTAATAATAAATAAAAATTATATAAATGTTGACCAATGAAAGTCAGACATTGCTTTTCATCCATGCTTCAACAGAATTATTTAAAAAATAAATGCATGAAACAGGCCTGGACAAAAATGATGGTACCCCTAGAAAAGAATGAAAATAATGTGACCAAAGGGACATGTTAATCCAAGGTATGTCCACTAATCAGCATCCTAGGTGTCTACAATCCTGTAATCACTCAGTGGGCCTATATATAGGACTCCAGGTAGTCACTGTGTTGTTTGGTGACGTGGTGTGTACCACACTCAATATAAACCAGAGGAAGCAAAGGAAAGAGTTGTCTCAGGAGATGAGAAAGAAAATCATAGACAAGCATGTTAACTGTAAAGGCTATAAGACCATCTCCAAGCAGCTAGATGTTTCTGTGACTACAGCTGCACATGTCATTCAGTAATGTACGATCCATGGGACTGTAGCCAACCTCCCTGGACGTGGCTGCAGGAGGAAAATTGATGACAGATCAAAGAGACGGATAATCCAAATGATAACAAAAGAGCCTAGAAGGACTTCAAAATAGATCCAAGCTGAACTTTATGCTCAAGGAACATCAGTGTCAGACCGGAACATCCTTCGCTGTTTGAGCCAGAGGACAGATCATTAAAAAAAACAGACTGGAGTATGCCAAACTACATGCTGACGAGCCACAAAGCTTCTGGGAGAATGTCCTGTGGACAGATGAGACAAAAATTTAACTTTTTGCCAAGGCACATCAGCTCTATGTTCACAGACGGAAAAATGAAGCATATCTAGAAAAGAACACGGTCCCTACTGTGAAACATGGGGGAGGCTCGGTTATGTTCTGGGGCTGATTTGCTGCATCTGACACAGGGTGTCTTGAATCTGTGCAGGGTACAATGAAATCTCAAGACTATCAGGGGATTCTAGAGAGAAATGTGCTGGCCAGTGTCAGAAAGCATGGTCTCAGTCGCAGGTCACGGGTCTTACAACAGGAAAATGACCCAAAACACACAGCTAAAAACACCCAAGAAGGGCTAAGAGGAAAACACTGGCCTTCTATGAGCCCTGATCTCAATCCTATTGAGCATCTTTGGAAGGAGCTGAAACGTGCTGTCTGGAAAAGGCGCCCTTCAAACCGGAAACAACTAGAACAGTTTGCTCATGAGGAGTGGGCCAAAATACCTGCTGAGAGGTGCAGAAGTCTCATTGACAGTTACAGGAATCATTTGATTGCAGTGATTGCCTCAAAAGGTTGTGCAACCAAATATTAAGTTGTGGGTACCATCATTTTTGTCCAGGCCTGTTTCATGCATTTATTTTTTAAATAATTCCGTTGAAGCATGGATGAAAAGCAATGTCTGACTTTCATTGGTCAACATTTATATAATTTTTATTTATTATTACTTTTGTCAGATTAAAGTTATTTCTGTGACCATTATGAGTTTTTCTTTGATTTAATGAAGGGTACCAACAATTTTGTCCACGTCTGTATCGCAACGCTTATATGTTATCTGTCATGTGTTCTTCTATGCAGTCTCTGTGGACTGACTTTCCCTCGTTTTCTCAGACATCAAGATACTCTTAGTAACTGGCTCTAACAACACGGCACTACTCATGATGTAAAAGCCTAAACACCCTCTGTATCGGTCTCAGACATTCCAGTATTTTTCATTCAAATAGAGTCAGTGCTTAAAAAAGTATTTATCCTTTAACCCTCTTAGATTTTCACACAATGCAACAACAAAAAAAACTTATATTTTTGGGGGTTTAAAAGGACCAACAAGAACTTAGATTACATGTTTTCTTCCATGAGTTTCCTGTATATTTAGCTTCAGCCATTTGCATTATCAGCTTTAAATGGCTTCACTGTCCCTACGGAAAAAAAAAAAAAATTGTTCAAATCATTATGCTCCCACCACCGTGTCACAGTGGGGTATTTCTCCAGGGTGACGTGCAGTATTATTTTTCTGCCATATGTAGCATTTTTAATGAAACGTTTGATTTTGTGTTGACCTATCAAACTAAGTCCTTATAGAATACTTTAAAATTGAAAGAAAATAAGGAAGTAGTTTAAGGGGAATACAACGCACTGGATTTTATTTAGGGGTATCAGAGAAAAGGGAGGCTGAACAACTATTTCTACTCATTGGATTCTACTATTTGCACTAGACCAGAGATGTCCAAACTTTTTGCTACATGGGCCAAAAATCAAAGTCAAAAGTGCCGATGGGCCACCAAAAGAGTTCTTTGTTTTAGTGAAAAATGTGTTGTTTTACCTGCTTAACGATAAATTACACATTTCATATTTTAATGAAACAAATAAAGTAGGAAAGATTGTAGATTTTAAAACACATGGATTTTAAGGTTTGTATTTTTTAAAAGAATCAAACTTTTCAAATATTTCTGAGGACTTTAAAGTACAAAATCTGTCATTTCTTAGCAGAAAGAACAGGATTTGGGTCACTGTTTTTGAAAATATGTTTTATTTTAGCTATGTTTTTTGTCTCTAGGTCTGCTTTTTCATTAGCTGTTCATGCAATGAAAGCAAAAAAAATATGATCGTTAAAAGATAAAAAAATTGTTTTGTACCATGGAACATTTTCTAATCATTTTAACTTGTCAACAAAATTATACAGTTATAAAAGAGTCTCCATCTGTGTGGATCATCTGTGTTGCGGTGCAAATTACAGAAGGTACCGATCTTAAGTGGTGGTCAAGGGCCGTACAAAATCAGTCCAAGGGCCGTAAATGGCCCCTTGGCCGCACTTTGGACATCCCTGCACTAGACCTTACCAAAATCAGAATGATTACTTACCTGCTGAGATAGGAGAGCAAAAAAGGGTGCATGAAGCTGAACATGTGGCTTAAGTTAGTGAATGTATGACAACAGCCACTAATAGTTGGAGAACAGCAGTCTGGACACACACTCACCTTTTCCTGAGCTCAGAATCCACAACCACTTGTCTCTTCTTTTGAGGCGGCGGTGACTCTCGGGTATGCCGCAAAGCTGACACCTTCTCCCTAGTGGTCACCTTGGTAACGGTCGCCGTGACAGACTGGGTCACCTCAGACTGCGTGGCTGTGCCGACAGTCGAGGAAACCTCAACCTGTAGAAATTTGAATGTATTTGGACAAACGAACCCAACTGTAGTTATTAGTTAAACCTAAAGCTATAGACGCAAATATGCGGCTATGGGAAACATATGTTCTGTATCATACAGCTTTAAACCAGACGTTAGAGGGGGAAAGCCCTGAGGAAGATGTGAGCAAGCTCTGATTTACAGAATTGGCTATTTTCTTGTCTTTGTGTTCATGTTTGTTTCTTCAGGGTACAGCCTAATGAGCTTTTAACATCAAGTACAATTACCGGAGTATCCATGCTGCCATGGAAACGAAGGTGTTCACAGCCAGGTGTCAACCTGAAGAGGTCAATACGCTAATTATCTGACTGATTATAATGGACAAGTGATTAAAAGAGAAACAGATGGAGTAAGGGAAGGACGGAAAGTCCCGCTGCTGGGCAGACAGGAAGAAATTATGGATTTGTCTTTAGTCCAGCTGTGAGCGGTGGGGAAGGGAGTGGTTGGGTGATGTTTATGTTTCCTGTTCTGGTAAAACTACTTAGTTTCTGGAGATTGATGGACATAATGAGGGCCAAAGTTTGGTCCTAATTCATCAGATTACTTGTAAGCTTAGCAATTAGGGGTAAACGGTCCTCCTAATATAACTGTGCCAGTTTACCTTTCGTTACTTTCAAATTTGTTTCAATGTTTCCTAAAAACAACAATCAGTTACACCAATTTAAATCAGAAAAAATAGCTAAATCCTTCGATCAAAGACCATACAGACTGGCAACTAGAGATGCATGACGATATTGGCTGGTACTTTATTGGAAATGTCCAGCATTCAGCTTTATCGGGCCCAACTTGTGCTTGGCTAACCAGAACCTAAGAAGCAGAAGAAATGTTGTTAGCTACTTTTAGATGTTTCACAGAATAAGAGGAAGCAGAAAAATGTTATAAGAAGCTAGGGTAATTTCTTGACTATAAGGCGCACCTGATTATAACCCGCACCAGCAGCCAATTTTAGGCAAAAATACCCAAATATAAGCTGCAGTTGTTTTAACGTCTAATTACGCGCAGTGGGGATTGTTGGGGAAATGATTGGTGTTTGCGGAAGCTTTCATTTTTTTAACATTTCAACACGGTGGAAACACCTGAGCCGTCCTCTCTCTGTGTGTTCAGCCAATCTTCAAGAAAGTCTTCAAGTTCTGACCATCTGCTTTTATTACTTCTGAAAGCTTTTTTCCTCTTATTGCATTGAGCCAGTTCTTCACTGATGTCAAGGGTACGTGAAGCTGCTCTATTTCCTTCTGTGAAAGCCAGATCGACTGCCTTGGATTTAAAAGCAGCATCATATGCATTGCTTTGTTTTCCATAAGAAGGGTTTGTGATGAAAACATTTTTTTCGTAAACTCTCTCGCTCTCCACTTTTGCTTTCATTGTTGGCGCAAACTGTCTCTCTCACTCTTTTTTTGCCTCCTAAAGGCACAGTATCCCTTAAGGGTGAAGGAAATAACCTGTACAATCCAAAGATCAAGGAGATCCCATAGTGGCTGTTGGCTGTAAAAAAAAAACATAAATAAACTGCACTGTTTTATAAGCCGATGGGTTCAAAGCGTGGAAAAAAAGTTTGGAAATTAGGGTAATTTAAAGGGAGAACATATTTTCTATGTAGATAACAGGAAGGATGAATGGATTACAACCAGTTTGCCCTCTGTTATGCAGCATTTTTAAAAATCTCATGGTAATGGATCCTTTTGTCTAATGAATCTACTGCTGTAAAAACTAAACTGATCCTTTTAGAAACTATAATGATTTGTTTCCTTTATGTACATAATGGTTGCAAATTAATACTGCAATACATCATGCTTTAAAATGCAAAGATAATTCCTTTGCATCTTTAGATGATCAACAAACCAAAACTAAGCTTGGCTGACGTACCTGGGAGATGTTCACCTCGAGGCTCTGGACCAGACGTTCCCAACGCTGAGCAAAACTATCCAATCTGGCTTCTAGTTTGGAGGCTACGTCTTTGTTCTTGACACTGAACAACAGATCTTGGCTCATAGAACACAACTTATCCATGGTGGGATGCTTCGCTTCTAGTTCTGCTTTCAGCATCTGATAATGAAGACAAACAGACAAAACATTTGAGTTCTCCTCCTTACCTCTGCCGATTAGGTAATGTTTTCATGCCCATCTGTCTGTCTTTTAGCAACATAACTCAAAAGTGTATGGACAAATATAGATTAAGTTTTCAGGAAAAGGGACCAGGAACTACAGAGTGCATTTTGGGTCGTTGCACTGATCCCGCCTGAGCTCTTCGATTGATTTTCTAGTTATCTATGCACCTCTGACACCCTGTATGCTGGGGTATGATAAACTCACAGAAAGACGACGTATATAGGCTGCCATCTCCGCCTGGTCTTTGAGGTTGGAGGTCTTAATAGAGCGAACCAGCTCCTCTTTTTGGGTCAGCCAGGAGTCAAACAAGCACTGTCAGCAAAGGTAAGAACAGAAGTAGTTAGGTCAACATAATTCAGGGCATTAAAGTTGAGACAAAGTACAAGAACAGATAAAAGACCAGAAAAATTAAGGAAACAAAAACAAGTGTCCTGGTTCACAAAAATTAAAGCATTTTTTATACAGACACGATGACAGCCTAACCACTGATTCACATTGAGCGCAGAACTGATGCGGCCCGGTGTCTGTACGGTTGCGGCACACACTGCAATGCTCCAGCGAGAGCACCAAATCTCGGCTGTTCTCGCAACAACTACGTAACAACAAAAGCCACAGCTGAAAAGCCCCACCCGTATGCTCATCTCTCACTCCCCGTCTGGCTCACGCAATTTCTTCAACTTAAATAAAAAAACGCATCCAGCTTCCGGAAAAAAATAGACTTGAGTTAATCAGGGCAGGCCACCTGTAATAAGGTATTATCTGCCCCAAAATGCCTTCATGTAACTATGTTTTATGAAGAATAGTGAGCAAGAATACCCTGTGAGTTCGGAACGTCTCAGAGGTACTAAAGTGTTAGCTTTTGGATGTTTTACAGGCTTTTAACGCAAACGATTCCATTACAGCTGTAGTCTGTGAAGGTTGCAGAAATGGAGCCTGTAGAAGCTGATGTTTTCTTCAATTGGTCATTCAGTTAGTGCAATATGGAAACACGCAAACATGAACCATGTTGATGTCTGCTGTAAAGCACAGACTGAAAGTCCTGCTCAGACTACAACTGGGATGGCGCACGTTCGTGACCTAAGTGTGTACTTGGATAATAACCTCTAAATCACCCTGGAACAAAACTAATAAGCACATCTGGGACGTTCTAAACTTCGGGTGGAGTACTGTTAACGGTTAATAACAAAACATGGTTAAATGAAGGAGTTTTGGGGCAGATAATGCCTTATTACAGGCAGCAAATCTCATGCCGCCATTGACTCGAGTTATTTTGGATATACGCTAATTGCGACTGGATGCAAACTCCTCCCAAAGGACCCCAAATGGCTCCAAATGTGTCTGAGTGAGTAAATGAACGTAATATTGACTAAAAATAAGATCCAGGTTGAAAAAAACATTTCCTTTAACGATTTTAGAATTGCCCATTCCACTGTACATAAAATAGTCTACACTTTAACGTCACTATAAACATACCCAGAACATCCAAGCAAGCTCACGCAAAAATTTACATTCTACAACCCCAAATCAGAAACAGTTGGGATGGTATGTTAAATTAAAATCAAAACGAAAACATTTTTTTATATTACATTGAACACAATACAACAGCACGTTTTAATGTGTTCCCTTATGAATTGTAATTTTTTTTTAAATAAACTTTTTTTTTTGTTCTTGTGAAACATTTTTTTAAAGTTGTAGCAGTTAAACATTTACCACTTTGGTGATGTTGCTATTCCTTTTCATAACACTTTAAAAGACGTTTAGGTGCTGAAGACACCAAGTTGTTACAAAGTGGTCTGGGTCTATTCAAAGCCCACATCTCGATATCAATGAGATGTGGGATTTTTTAAACAGGCTGAACATGAAATAGACCAATCAAACATCAGAGACTGGTAGATGGCTATAAGGAGCACCTTATTTCATCTAAAGGGGCTTGGATTAGGAGGTAGGATGTTCTAACTAGCTATAAAACGTCTTTGTTTATGATTATTTATTTAAATAAGGTACATTTCCATCATTTAAGTGCTAAACCCCAGTTTTTAAAAAATATTTTCTGATGAAGTACTAGATATTTAATGGGATGATCTTATTTTTCCTCATCAACTTGCACATCTATATTTCATTAATGGGTTAATGAACAAACATTTCACTTTAAATGATAAAAATGAGTCACTGGGGTAGAAAACAAAGAGCAGATTAAGTAAGCAGTTCCAACGCAAATCAATCTTTTGGTATTTTAATTAACTTTGACTTTTTAATCATGATTAATCCGATGCTGTGATCTCAGACGCTGCAATTATTCCTTACAAAACATGAACAAATCAGATATCTTAACCCACTTAATTCTCCCCCCCCCCACCAAACTCTGCTTTTTTAAAAGATGATACATATAAGCCCTGATAGGTTTGGTCATTTCAATTCTATTCAGTGTGGGACTGGTACATGATTGCAGCACCACATGCAAAAATGGTTCGACTTGCTGTGATCACTCTGTGGAAACGCAATTCATGCACATTTTTAAGCTACACTCCTATACTCCAAAAACTGTATAGACCCTAGCAGTTTGAGTAACAAAAACATTCCATAACACAATCTATTCAATCATTTTGCCCTGAAGAAATATTAACAGTAAGAACTTTTTTCTTATTTTGTCAGTTTACATCCACAAACTAATAGACCCAACGGAAAAGAAACTGATTGTTTTAAAAATAATTTTTTTTATCTGTTCTCCACCCCAGACTCAATACTTTGTAGCAGCAGCTGTTGTAATTAGGGCTGCAAAGTATTTGAGGACGTTTCTACCTTCTATGCACAAGTGAAAACTTAACTTTTCCAATTGTCGCTCAAGCTCTGTTTGATTAGAAAGAGAGCATCTGTAAAGATCAGCTTTCTCGTCTTGCCAGTCTAAAGCATGCGTTTGCTTTTATCAAAAAAAATCCATTCCTGCTCTGCTGTCCATGCGGAACGTAAATCTCTTTTCTTCCAGGACTGTCCTTGTTTGTAGCTCTGTCCATCCTCCTGTCATGTTGCGGGTTTAATGAGGATCCAAATGCAGAGATTTGTTTCCAGCATCTACGGCTCATCTTTAATACTAGTCCAAACACAGGCTCAGGACAGCACAGAGACGATGAGGAGATGATTTAGTGCAACATTATGAACCAAACCCCCCCCCCAAACAAAAAGAAGTCCAAAAAAGATCCAGAAAACAAATACATTAAAAACAACCCCCATAAGAGGAGCTCGGGGGGTCATCCACGGGGCTGTAGGAACCAGGAAGAAAGTTTGGGTGGCCGGCCGTGGGTCAGAAGAAGCTCACGGAGAAGCAAAACGTCAGAGGGCCGCCTGTGTCATGTGGAACCGGGAGACCTGGGCTCGGGAACACACTCTGAGAACTCTGACTCAGGAAAACATACTGAAGAAAGTCTGACAGCTCAGGAAAAGTCACTGCAGGATATTGATCCTGCAGTGACTTTTCCTGAGCAGTCTCTGTAGACACAGGAACAGTTTCTACAGACTTTGAGTATGGAAAAGTCTCTGCAGAAGGCTGAAAAACTGCTGCTGTGGCTGCCAGCAGAACCTCTGACACAAAAGCCATTTCCAGCTTGGATGGGCCAGAACTGGTTTCCTCTGCAGGAGCTGGACTGTCCTTTTTTTCCTTCTTCCTGCTGAAAAAAGGAAAAAGAGGAAAGTTCGCCTCATTTAACTCGGCATAGGAGACGGCGAAACGAAGCAGGGCGGCGGGAACAGGATTGGAGATCCTGGGGGGACTGGGACAGGAGGATGAGATATCAAGCGCTCTGGGAGTGGATCTTGGTCATGCTGGCTATGCAACAGGAGCGGATCCCAGAAAGGCGTTAGCTGCCGGCTTGCAGCTCTGGGGAACCGGGAATAGCTTGAAAGTCGTGGTGCTGGGCAGGCTTCTGGAGAAGGAGGTCGTCGTTGACCGAGCCCCCCTTTGGAGAGGAATTAGGAGCGACTCATGATCAGCGGCCATCCTGCCAACGGGCAGCCCACTGGGGTTCTAGGAAGACACCCAACGAGCCCTCCTGGAGAAGGATAGTAGCAACACTAGGATGGCGATGACAGCTACTAGAGGATTGTGGAGCGGAGGGGCAGGCTGATTGATGCCTTCAAGGCCCATCGCTGGGTGGACAGAGGGCCAACCGGGTTCCAACATAAGATGAGCCCGAGTACAAGCCTTGTCTAACGCTGTACGCTATCAGGACCATCCATTCGTCCTCAGATCTGTCATCCTCTGCTGGGTCAGAGTGCTGGGTTCGTACCGTAATGAGGACCCAAATGCAGAGTCCAAAATTAGGCTCAGGACATCACAAAGACGAGGATGTAGTGCAACGTAACAAACCCGCAGAGAAATGAGGACATGGGAACATTTATACACGCGGACGTAATCAGGGGAAACTATATACCTTCAGTACACATGCATACTGGACCAACAGGGCCATGCTGAAAAAATCAGAACACGAATACATGTATTTTTACACCTCTTTGTATGAAATACATTTGAATATTATTTAAAAGTTGATTTATTTCACTAACTCAAATCCCAAAGGGAAACACATCTAGATGAATTACACACACAGTGTTTTCATTTATTGCTGAAAACCTGTAAGATTAGAATATCATATCAGATCAATAAAAAGCCTTTTTGATACAGAAATGTGAGATCAAAAGTAAGTTTAATACCTGTTAAAAGGTTCAGATTTTTAAATGTACTTTTAATCTGACAAATTAGCCACATCGAAACACATTCTAATTTATTAGACTGTTTGTTCATCAGTGGCATGAGTGTCAAATTCTCTTAGCTTCTAATGATTTACTTAAACTCTTCACTTTTTAGAGTGAAATGATTTGGCAACTCATAAAGTAAATATTTACTTCCCTGCTTCCGTTCGGAGATATTTATTGGATTGATATACAAGACAAATTGTTGCATTTAAGGCTCCGCTACACATATTCACACTCACAGACAACTTCATTTGATATATTTTGCTACTGACGAGTGGGACTACCTTTTGCCTTCACAATTGTGTAAAATTTCCATCTGCATAGATTCAACTGGGCCTCCGACATCCCTACGAGTTTTTTAATCTTTATCGAAATGAAAGCATTTTGCAGTTCAGCTGTTTACCAGACTAAGGCAAGGCAATTTTATTTCTATAGCACACTTTCAACACAAGGCAAGTCAAGGTGCTTTACATGATTTAGTGGTAATGAAACTACATGATTACAAGAGCATGATTATAAAACAAAAACATATAGGTTAACACATAGACATAATCAATCAGTAAGAAAAGATGATGTAAGGAACAAATTTATGTAATTAATACACAATCAGTTAAAAGGGAAGTAAAAAATAAGAATAGAAATCAAACCACAACAATAAAGATAATGTAAGGAACAAATTTATGCAATTAAAATAGATTAAAACAGGTAAAACACCATCGGTTAAAAAAGTGATTAGAAAGCGCATTTTTAAGATTCAAAGGCAGCTCTGAATAGTAGAGTTTTTATCTTTGATTTAAAAGAGCCAAACGATTCAGCATTTTTGCATTCGTCTGGAAGTTTATTCCACATTTTTGGAGCATAGAAGCTGAAAGCTGCCTCTCCCTGTTTAGTTCTAATTCTAGGGATGTTTAGTAAGCTAGAGTTGGAGGACCTGAGTGGTCTGCTGGGTTGGTATAGTGACAGCATATCTTCAATGTACTCTGGTGCTAAACCATTCAATGATTTATAAACTAGTAGGAGTATTTTAAAGTCTATTCTCTGAGCTACAGGAAGCCAATGTAAGGACTTAAGAACTGGGGTGATGTGTTCTACTTTCCTGGTTCTAGTGAGAACATGAGCAGCAGCGTTCTGGATCAGCTGCAGTTGTCTGATTGACTTTTTAGGTAGACCTGTGAGGACGTTGTTGCAGTAATCAATCCAACTAAAGAGGAATGGATCAGTTTTTCAAGGTCCTTCTGTGATATCAGTCCTTTAATCGTAGAAATGTTCCTCAGGTGATAGAAAGCTGACCTTGTTATTGCCTTGATTTGACCTTGTAGGTTCAGGTCTGAGTCCATAATTACATCTAGATTACTGGCCTGATGAGTAGTTTTTAGTTGTATTAGCTGAAGCTGTGTGCTGACTCTGGATCGTTCCTCCTTAGGTCCAAAAATAATTACTTCTGTTTTGGTTCTGTTTAGCTGGGTAGTTCTGAGTAGTTCTTTTGCACCTGATAGATATTTAACAGCGAGTTAAAAAGACCAGCCAACATTCACATTTTTTAGTTGTGGTTTGATATACATTTTCATTTATAAAATGTACCTAATTTGTAGAGATTTATCAGTAGGTTTATATAATTAAAGTTGAAATTTTCTCTGAAAGCCAGTAAAAAAGTAAAAATAATCTGATTTGCTCATACACTGAGAAATAAAAAGAAAGCACTGCCTCAGTGATGTTTTCACAACTTCTTATAAACACTTGCTCTCATACCTGTTCATTAGTGAAGTGCTGCCATTTTAAAAGAATCTCCTGAAGCAGAATCCAACGCTCTTCTGTCCATCTGCAAATAGCCGCCCAGCGGTCACCAAGAACCTGAGCAAACACACACACACAAAAAATTATCCATCTTCGATCAGTGTATATTTGCCATAAAATTCTCTTTGAGATATTTTCCCTCAGGCAGTGTAAAATTTTCATCATGTTGCCTCAAAGGCTAATTGGTTCATACTTTGACATGCCAGATTTTTTTTTATGCTGTCAAAAAGGCAAGGTTTGATTTTTGCTCTTCTAAGGTTTATATTGAACGTAGGGGAGAAAAAAACTCAAAGAAGAAACGATGGTCATGGAGAACACTCCCTGCAACATAATGCCTTCTTCTAATGTTTTGTCACCTGAAATGTTACAAAATTGGTACTCCTGTATTGACGCCATTTTAACATCTCACTTCTGAAGAAAATCTGTCAATTTTTGGCTTCCAGGTCCAGATAAATATCCATCCATCCGATGAAACTAGGCTAGAGAATATACTTTAAGATTTGTGAAGTAGCAAACCTCACCAGCCCCCTTCCTGAGTTTAAACATTATGTGTTTTTTCCAGCTATCATTAATAGATGCCTCCCAGTCGGCAGTTTATTTGTTGAGCACATTTCAGCAACAAGGCAGTTCAAAGTGTTTTACATGATACAGGGTTCCTCCTGTTTTTTCAAGTTAAATTCAAGTCTTTTCAAGACCCTTTTTAAGACCATTTATATAGAAAAGTAATCCCTTTTTCATGGCCTATTTAACAGCCCTACCTTTAGAGATAAACCAAATCTTGATCTTATGTAGGGAAAATGTTTAAAATATGACAACCAGTCAAGCAGAGGTGTAAAAAATTAATATTTCAGCAGGCCACAAGAAAGTTTCCCTAACAATTTAATTTGTTTTTTAAAATTTTTTATGTTTTTTTTTTATTGAATGAAGATGTATTTTGTCTTCGTTGCCTTCTCAATTACTGGTTCCGCCAGTGGCGGCTGGTGGAATTTCCTCTAGGGGGGGCTATGATGATGGCTATTTATTAGGGTTGTCAAACGATAAATTTTTTTTAACCTAATTAATTAAGGGATAGCTGTGAATTAATCCCGAATAATTTGCATTCCTAAATATGACTAAAAAACGAAAAATTTTAGAGTAAAAGGACAAATCCAACTGCCATTGCTCTTTTTTATAGAGATTAGTAGAATTTGTTTTTAACTCCACAATCATATTCACACAATGACTGCGTCTTCTAAATAGGACTATCCTACGACGACAATTATTTCAGTCAGACGCTTCAACAGTTTTGCTAGAACAGACTGTACTGTAGAGGAGGAAACACTGAGCTGTCTATAGAGGTACTGGTTCAGACTGGGAGAACCTGCCAGAGCTCCACTTAAAGCCATTCAGAGTATGAGAAAATGTGGTGGAGAAAAGGCTGTTATATTTATTTTGCTCTTTAATATTTCCACACAGCTGCTGATACAGGTTTGGGTGATATAAATGTGAGGAGGGAGATGATGTGTGTGATCTCATACGAAAAATAAGAACAAATGCAAGGTAATGGAGAAATGACCAAAATATATGTATAAACTTAACAGTTGTATATCAGCAGCTGTGTTAAATATCAAATAAATCAAATGTAATATTGATTTATTAATAAAATGTCACAATTTACCGTTTTCCAAAATGTAAACACTCAGCAGATAAACTATCAAGTCATCAATCTACAAAATAGGAATACATGCTCTTATTGTGAAGTAGCGGCGTCTGCACTACAGCTACATCCGCTAATCTTTGCGCCCCAAGGCGGAAATACGTCCTTAATCAGACAACACAACCACAACTCAACTCTTCTGAAACTATTAAATACTTATCTTACACATCTGAAAGATAATATACATATATTATGAAACATTTTTATGTTATTATAAAAATTTTCCACTTTTATTCAAGGTAATGTGGCAATTTGTCAGTGGTGGGGCGGCATCATAGCGCCCTCTATTGGCCAGCCGCCACTGGGTTCCGCCACTCTTCATTCCTGCTACATTATTTAATCAAAAGTAATTGTGATTGACAAATTACTGAGGGAAAATGGAAAACGAAGAAGTTTAATACAGCACAAGTTTTAGGACCCAGATATTCCAAACTTTTTCAAGTCTTTTTTAACTATAACTTAAAATTCATAAATTCAATGCTTTTAAACCTTTTTAATACCCTGTAGGAACCCTGTGATAAAAACATAACACAACAAACAAACAATAGTGACAGAATAAAGTAATGAAAAGCTGCAATCCAGACTGGAACTAATCTACCATCTATAGATATCCATTATCTATTATATAATCTAATCAATCTGACATTTTAGGTAGACCTGTGAAGACTCTGTTCAAGTAATCAATTTGACAAAAACTAAAAAGATGGATGAATTTCTCAAAACCTTGTTGCAAAATAACTCATTTAGTTCTAGAGATGTTCTTCAGGTAATAGGTGATTGTTTGAAAAATAATTTAACAACGAGCTGCTGAATAAAAAAATAATCCACGCAAGGGTAAGAGTGATAGATATGTGATTAGGGGTCTACAGCAGGGCCTGTCAAAGGGAAGGTCCAACCAGCTGTAACTATTTGCAGAAGGCCCCCTGAAACTCAAAAAAAAAAGCAGGACTTCGGTTCCAAACCATTAAATGGGGGAGTTTTGTTTCATAATGAGCAATAAACCTGCTACTATCTAAGCCGAATTACTTGAAAGAGGAATTTTCTTTTTTACCTGGAGCAGGAGTATGTACAGATGGAGAGAAATCTGGTGACCCCACTAAATGATGGGGGTTTACTAGCTCCACTAGTTCAATCAAAACATGCATTTACAACATAAAATTAGACCAAAGTAAGAAATGATGACATCAGAGCTTGCATCTGGTGTTGCGCACCGTTTTTGTTTTGTAAAACCACTCCTAAACAGTGTCAATGTTTATGACACATATGTATATTTATAATCTATTTAATAGTTACATTTATAAATAATGTAGATTAGAAATGGTAGGTCTCACCAAGTTTTTCCGGTCAAAAAAAGTTAATTATAGAAAATACACTTCCAATTAAGGGAATATTGGTAAAACAGTTTTCATTTTTATATCGAGGCAGTGGGAAGTGTCAGCAGTTGATGAACGTAACGAATAAAGTAACTTTTAATCTAAATGTCTTACCTTGAAAATCAAGTAATCAGTAAAGTAACTTTCTACATCATTATTCAGAAATCAGATTACTTTTTAGGGTGACTGTTGTGATATCACACAGAACTGAACTCATTTAGTTTTGTGATTGTACTCCAACAAACAAACAAAATATAAAGACAAAACAAAATGCTACAAAGGAAAAATCCTTTCTTTGTGAGTCAATGTTACAACAATAACTCATCCAATAAATCTGACAGTCTGCAACAGTCCAGACGAAGCCAATCGTGAACAAAGACAGCCATCTGTGTGATGGTACTTTGAAGCAGGCATCAGGCTCCAATTATAGCAGCAGTAGCAAAGTGATGTAAAAATTAATGGCTGCAGTTGTAGCATAACTCTTTTTCATTCTTTACACTGTGTAGACTATAACAATGATAGCTGAAGAAAATGAAGAAAAACAACCATCCCAATCACCTCTCTCCACTTTGGATTTATAGCCGAGAGAAAACATAACAAGCAGAAATCTACAAATAAAATACATATATATGTACAGGATAATCTTGCTGGTAACACCTAATTAGAGCACAACAGGAAATTTATGTTTCGATTCACTTAGCTTGCACCTCCCCTCCCCAGACTTTATAGCTTAAGTCTGCTGGGCTCATACAAAAATCTGTAACATTTATCTTACTGTTAAAGATTACTTTCAATGTATATTAGCACTGCATAATCCTTATAAACTTAATACAAGTGCTTTTAAGTATAATTATATTTATAATTAATTATATTAAATTATAATTTATTTTAATTAAAACTCACTTATAGTTAGGTACCATTACTTTTTTTTAGCCATGTTTCTGTTTATTGCATCCAGTTCAATCATTTTCTTTATTTTAGCTTTACTGCTTTCTCGTCATATGAGGTATTGTTGACTTTATTTTAACACATTGTTTGTGTGAAATGTGTGTTTGTGTGTGGGGGGGTGACATTTACATTTATTACCAGTATATTTTAAGTAAAACCAGTTATATCAGCAGCATTAGGCAATGTATTTTCTTCTTCAAGTGACAATCACCCATACATTGAAACACCATTAGTGGCTAAAATTACCCTATTGGTGACCTGGTTGTCCTATTGTTTATTATTAGAGTATTTTTTCTGTCTACGATTTAAAAGCCTTGTGCTTCCAACACATGATCAGAACTGAAAGTCGTTTTAGAAGAGAGATGAAAAGTCATCAAGAAACAAGACCAAAATTCCATCTAATTTAGGATTATCACTACAACAACTTTGGTTGTAGCTCCACAATTTTCTCTGTGGTCGTTCATTACAATTACTTTACAGTAAAGGAACCTAAGGGATGTATTCTCTTCGTGTGTTTACTTGCCTGGAGTTTGCCCTCCAAGGCGGCAGTTGCACTGTCCCCGGTGCTCTCATCAACAACCACCACCATATGGGTCAGAGAATTCACCCTTACTTGCTCCAACTCCAAGTCCTCCTGAAGGAGCTGCAAAAGAGAAAAAAGAAAAACTTAGATGAAAACTGGAAAACATGTGGTTTTATGATGCCAAATTATCGTCTGAGAACATTTTCAATATTTTGGCAGTAGTTGGCAGCCCCGTTCTCTCTCGGGCCAATAGGGAGACGCTAATGCAAGCTTTTATCACCAGTAGAATCGGTTACTGTAATGCACTGTTTTCTGGTCTTCCCAAAAAGACTACCTCAAGATTACAGCTTTATAAATAAAGTTTGATTTGCACCATTACAGTTTTTAACTATTTCTGCAATACTGATACAGTTGAAGGTTTAAAATCTTCGACAAATTTCATAGGCAGACAAGGACAATCAGAGGGTGCATTCACGACTGATGGTCCGGGTGACTCGATTCAATTGGTGACCAAAATTGCAACATTGTTGCCGTTTTCGCATTCACCCTGCTCCTTTTCAAACTAACCAACGTTTTTTAGCAGCATGATTACGTCCCTCCCAATAGTGGCTCCGTGGTGTTGCTGCACTTATTCGTACGGGGGGACTCCTTCTACAGTGAAATGTGAATAAACTTGGAGTAGGAAGCAGAGTGAATTGGTTTTAGGATTGTTCTCTTGTGTTTAGCAAAAGAACAGATCAGGCAGAGGTCTATAGAGAATGTCGTTTTTTTGAGTAGGGACACGTAAAACTTCACAACACAGATGTTCTCCTTATACAGGCAATGAGCAAGGTACGTACAAGATCTATCTATCTATCTATCTATCTATCTATCTATCTATCTATCCAACATGTGCAGTTGTTTAGAGTTTATTTACCAAGGATGCCCTGCACAATATTGGCTTCCTGCTTTTGGTACAGTCCCGGGTCTGCTCGTCAATCACATATGAACTGAAGTAGAGTTTATTTCAATCAATTCAAGACCTACATTTTTAGGCAGACTAGAATTAGCTTTTTTTGGTCTGAAACCGAGATAAACTGCCATTCACACCTCCCCAAAAGAATCAGACTCTCTGGACAAACGAACTAGAGTTCAATTCAAGCGGACTAGAGCTGGTGTGAATGCAGCCTTTGTAGGCCTGATATATCGATGGTTTGCGCTTGTCGCAAAGACAGGCTGCAGCTGATTTAATAGCAAGGTGTAAAGAGCCCCGCGCCTGTTATATCTTGAGCAAGACGCACTTTAACTCATCCCTCCTGTAATGTGTCTTTCCCCAGGCTGTAAAAACAGCAGTTATCAAACCAAGCGTAAAGAAGAACAAACCGCTTCTTAAAAATGACCAAGCGTTTTTATATTTTTCAGTCTGGTTTCCATTTTTATCACAGCACAGAAACCACCTTCAACAACGTTTTCAGTGACCTCTGCATAAATAAGACCACAGTAGTGGGTCTGGGTGCAGCATTTGACACTGTCGATCATGATGTATTAGTAAAACAACTGGAGAGCCGAGTCTAACTCTCTGGTACATTACTTGGCTGGTTTGAGTCTCATCTAAACAACAGAAAATAATTTGTTTCACTAGGAAACGTTTAATCAGAACAGACAGAAATCAAATGTGGGGTGCTCCAGGGCACCATCCTTGGGCCCCTCCTATTTAATATCTACATGCTCCCGCTAGCCAAGATTAAAACAGGCAATAAGATTAGCTATAGAGATGATACTCATCTTAATATTACAATGTTACCAGGTGTGTTTGAACCCATCTAAATCTTAAGTAAATGCAAATATGTGCCCTAACTTTCTGCAGCTGAAAAGAAACAAACAAGACTGAAGTAATTGTTTTTGGACCAATAACTAATACATTTAAAAACTACCCATCAAATTCAAAATATGGGTTTAGAAACGGACTCAGATCTGAACCTCAAGGGTCAAATAAAGCAATAAAATGGTCAGCTTTCTATCAGTCGAAGAACATTTCTAAGTTTAAAGGACTTATCTTGCAACAGGACCTTGAAAAACTCTTCCATGTGTTTATCATTTCGTCAGATTGACGACTGCAACAGTGTCTTCACAAGTCTACCTAAAAAGTCAATCAGACATCTGCAGCCGATCCAGAACACTGCTGCTCGCTAAAGTCCTTACACTGGCTCCCTGTAGCTCAGAGAATAGACTTTAAAATGTTTTTACTAGTTTACAAATCAGTGAATGGCTTTGCGTCCAAATGTTGAAGATACCCAGACTACTCAGGTCCTCTAATTCCAGTCCACTCAGAATCCCTAGTTGCTGAAACACAAGGCTGAAAACCCATCTGTTCAAAGAAGCTTTGAGTAATTTTTCAATTTGTCATATGTTTGTTTTTTATGCTTCATTGTTGTTTTTACGCCAACACCTAATCAAAAGTACTTTGATTTGCTTTGTTGTTGAAAGTCTGCTATACAAATAAAATTGCCTTGCCTTATACCTATTCAAGCTCAAGGCAAAACACAGTTTAAATATAATTTTGTCAACAAGTTCAGGCTATTAGTGTTCACAAACTGAAGCTGTTGTGAATCTTGAGTATATACTGTTGTGCCAAGCATTACATTTAATGTCATTACATTGAGTAATTTTCCTTTCTTGTCTCGGGTGCTGTTATTTCCCAATTAGTGTGCTGAGAAAAAAAAAAATCATTTGAAAAAATATGTAAAACTGTACATTAAGTGACGGTTTTTAAACAGACCAGTTCAACACACAAGAGGCCAATTTAAAGATTAGGTTTCAAAGGTATGTGAAAGTGCCAGATAAATCAATTTTACACTGTTGGAGAGCACAGCTTCACACAGCAATTACAGCTGAGATGACTGAAAGCTTTTTTTAAACAAGCCACTTTTAATAAAGAGAAAATGCTAACAGCCAAGAGCCCCTACTGGAATTGTTTTGTTTGAACCCTAAAAATCATAGTCAAATTAAAAAGCAAGCACACAGCTGTGTGATGAAAAAAATTATTTGGTAAACATTTGATCTTTAAAATGCATTAAAGAAAGCACGAGCCGAGCAAAAACAAGTTAGATAAACCTCAACGCTCCGGCCTTATTTGTTTTTATTGGAATTCAAACGCATATAGCAGTGAGTTACTGCTGTTCAAATTATAGCTGCACAGTATGTTGCAGATTAATTGTTACTGCATTATCATTGTACGTAACATGGATGTTGTCATATCTGGTCTGCAAGTATTGGCTATTTTTTTCAAACAACATTCACTTTTCTTTTTCTTCAACCAGAACAGCGGGCGCCAGCCAAACATTTTTTTTTAATACACTAAAAACACCTCGTTGCTGAGAGGGAAAGAAAACTGACTTTTTTAGCCAGATGCTAGGAAGACTAGTGTAGGGAAAGTTCAATTTCTATATAAACCAGTTCAAAGATCAGTTCACACATTCAAAAATGAAATAGTTAGGCTCATAGCTCATATTTATCATTTTTTAAACTAAGTTCACAATTACAAATATGAACTAGTTCATAGTTATTTTTTTCAGGACAAGGCAAAGCAATTTAATTTGTAAAGCACACTTTCAACAATGAGGTAATTCAAGGTACTTTACGTGATTTGGTGATTTAAAAAAAAAGGTATAACACATAAAATTACTTTTACCTATCTTCACTATCTTTGTGCCAGTAAAAAGCACGAACCTCCCCAAACAAACCATCCGACCTATGTGAGATTGTCAAACTTTAACCATGAAGTAAAAACAGAATAAAGCAATAATTGCATACATATATGAGATATGGTACAGTTTATGACAAAATAAAACACTATAGAGCAGTGGTCCGCAAATCCAAGTGCCCTACCAGTTTTATATGTGTCTCTGCTCCAACACAGCTGATATAAATTGTCCAACTACCTCCTCAGCATGGCAGAGGCCTGCTAACGAGCCATCATTTGATTCTGGTGTGTTGAACCAGGGAAAGAACTAGAACCTGCAGGAGGCCTGGGTTTGGGGCTCCCTGCTGGAGAGCAACATGACAACTAGTTCATAGTTTTTTTTCAATATGTTGCGGCAAGATAATTTTGCGGGAAAAAAAGTATTTGTATGAGGAGTTTTACTCCAGCTTATATTTTACTTTTACTTGAGTAATATTGTTAAGACTAAGGATGCAACGATACCACTTTTTTCAAACCGATACAATCCCAATACATGGATCCGAGTACTTAATGATACCAAGTGCCAGTGTAGATACTTTTACCACACAAAAAAATGCAATGAATTGGTAGACAGGTTTTATTTTCTTCCCTGCTTGTTACAACAAATGATGGTGAATTAGTTAAAAAATAAAAATTAATTAAAATGACCACAAAACAAAAATTTTAAGTGAAAAATCTTTGGTGAAATTCTTGCAGAGTTTACACATTTTAAGCATCAGTTCATGGTATCGGTTAACTTTAACCAATACCGATAAGAGTAGGGTATCGGGATATCCCTAGTCAAGAATTATGACGACTCTTCACAAGTCGCTTCAGTGCATGAAGAACAGACATTTTTATGAATAATGCATCAGAAAGAACCGGCAACAGTTTATGTTACAGTGAGACCTCTTGCTTGTATACAAAGTTTGTCCAAATATTATTACCCGTCGAGCCTGTTGTGCCATTTGGAGTAAATGTACAATAAACACGATACATAATCAATGCAGTACTTTACCCTATCCTAACATACAGTTAACTGCAGTAAGTATTAGTCTAATAGGTTTTTGCATGCAACTAATTGCATGTTATTCAGGTATGAATGTTATTCATAAAAATATTATTCATTAGTATTTATTTAATTTGGTGGACATTTTTTTCTTATGACATATTTAAATATTACATCAAATGTTTGATTACATTCTCACTACTGTGGTGTAAATTCTGCATAAGGTTTAAACTTTTATCATTCAGAAGGTAAAAGACTGTTTATAAAGTTTGCATGGTTATGGGTCTGTCACTATTGTTTATGCAGGTAAGCTTTTAAGTCATAAAACTCTGGGGTGAGTTTTTATTGCAAGCTGTAAAAAACAGGATGTCTGTAGAGTTGGGGTGTTGCCATAAAACCATAAATTCAGAATGAGCTTTTAAGAAAAAACGTCTCACCCATATGACTGTATAATTTTCTGACAGCCAATAAGAGCTAAGACACTGTATGAAAATGTTCTGATTGGAGAGATTAGAAACGCCTAGAGGCCCGGTTGTCTATAAAGCTGTGAAATGAAGATCAGTTAATTGTTCAGATTTCTTTAAATCTGGACCACAGAGGAACTGACGGGGGCAAAATTCCTCTGTAAAACTGCAATTTGTTAATCTGTTCAAAATAAATGTTAAACTGAAAATTGGCTCCATTTTGTCTCTGCTTGAACATACATTGAATTACTTATGATAATTATTTAATTCAACAACACTACATAAGTAGCCTTTTAATTAAATACTTTTTCACTCTAACTTGAACAATTTTTCAATAGCTGAAACGTGATTTAAAAAATAAGTTGAAGTACTGCTAGTCTTATTTGAATACAGTTTTTTTCTGCAACTTTACACACCTCTGAGCTACTATTATTGATGCAGAAATAGTGCTGCTGCCTTCACTGGAATGGTTGTCAGATTGGATGTTTCACCAAAGTAAGGACTGTTGTTAATAGGAAAGGCATTATACAGAGTAGATGTCACGCTGACCATTACTGACTTTTGTTTCAGCCATCTTTCACTTGTACTGTAGCTGCGTGAGAAACCATTAATGTTCCCAAATAGCGGAATTTAAAATAGGTGGGGGTTAGTAGTGGGATATATAAAAGGTATATGGTAGAAATGATTTAAATTTAGCCAAAGGTAGAGATTTTGATTATATTACGGTTACACATTTTGATGACGCCTAGCTCATTTAACGTAAAAAAAAAACTTTTTGAAATCTGAAGTACTTTGTTAATCAAATATGTGCAGGTTTCTTGGAGTGTCATTAAATTAATAAATAAGTAACTATGAAAGCAGAGAATTTTGAACTTTATTCATAACACTTAGCTTTTATTTGAGTAAAGAAATAAAGTTTATGTTGTGAGTATGTTTGTGTTGCATTATGTTGGGAAAAGATTAGGATATTTTTTTAATGCATTCTGAGCAATACATTTTCTTTTAATAGGATTCTAAACCTTTTTGAAGTTGTTTTTCTTCCAAAATGTATCTGAAAAGTGAGAATGTTCATAAGCAGTCATTTTGACCTGAATAATAATAAAATAAACAATATTTTAATATATATTGTTACTACACATGCGTTAAGATATATTGCGATATATATTTGAGGCCTATCTGTTTCGACGTAGAAGTATAAACTAGGCTTTACATACGTGTTGTAGGACATTGCACTGCGTTTTGAGTTCTGCACATAAAAATTCTGCATGTGTTCAGCTAGAAAACGGCTGTTTTTGTTCATTACAAAACCGACAGGGCTGTACCGCAAAATCCGAATCTGAATACATGTACCATTACACAACTTATATTTACGTATACTTCTCAACAGCCTTAATCTTTAATATTTTTATTTATAGCCATTTTTAAAACCATGTATCGTTTTCTTTAAGCAAGAAAATATGATGTACTTTGTGTCTCTTATATAAATATTTAGAAGTATGTATTCAAAATGAAACAAAGGTTAGGAGACGCTCACCTTGTGCTCCTCTACTTGGTGCTTGATATCCTCCAGGTCAGGACCCAGTGGCTGAGAGGCAATCTTGTTGATGCGTGCCTCGGTGACATCCAGCCAATCTGTGAGCTGCTGAAGCTGCTTATTCTGCAGCTCCATTAGGACTTCATGGAGTCTGGGAAAGAAACAAATCGGATGGCTGTCACTCACAGCTGACTCATTATCCCAAAGCAGTCTTCCAGAAGAACATTTTTGAAAATCAAACAGGTTGCTTGCTGAGATTTCAGGTCTATTACGGTAAATTATTGTCACTGTTATAATTCAAACCCTATTTATCAGGTGCCATGTACCCTTATCTCTGTGCTGGAGTCAACAAGATTATCAAAGAAGATAGCAGAACTGTTTAATTAAATTTGGCTCGGTGTCAGTTAATCTTGGATTTCACTATAATTAGAAAGAGTGCAGCTCTTTGTATCCATTAATGTGAGCTGCAGTAAAGATCTTCATTAATTGTGAACGTAAGATGGGAGAGAAGGGATGTAAAGTCATCTTAGGCTAAACTTTTTTTTATCACAGCTTTAAATTTCTACTGTGCTCATACAGACAGTTGAAACCAAACATTTAGCAAACTCTTCCTGGTTAAGCTCAGTAAGGATGGCAAAAGTTATTTCCATCTGCTAAATGGCCAAAACATGAGACATTTTAATATATTTTTCAAACAAAAAAATGTACATATACAAAGTAGCTATACCTTTAAAGGATTTGAAAACTTCTAACGCATTTCCTTCTGTGCGTTAAATGAAGAAAGATCGAAATCAATCAGCCGATAATATGAGGAAGCACTTTATAAACGATGAGTATCATGGTAGTGTTTAGCTAATACACAGTTTAGAAAAGAGATATTCTTGTCAACCTCTGTTCAAAACAAACAATGTGGAGATAATGAGTGAAGCTGCTAAAAGATTCATTATCCACCACGAAATAAGTCCTGTACTCACACGGCCTACAATGCAACTCAGCAAGTAGGAAGCAACGTGAAAATTATAGCTTCTTAAATGCACCCCGGGATAAGTTTTAATGAGATGTACTTTGGTATTATGGACCCGAAATGGAAGTGTCTATCCACCATAACATTAAAGGTCTCTTTCACTGAAAATCCTAAGAAAAATAGTTTGTTCCGAGTTGTTTAAGCACGCAAATGTTTTATCCAGACTCAATTCCCTGCATGAGTTAGAGGAACAAAATACACCATAAAACGTCTGAGTCTAAAAAAGCAGTTAATTCTACCGTCGTAACGAAGGGGACAGCCCACAGAAGGGCGGGATTGTTTCGCCCAGGTAGCTGTAGCTATGAGAAGCTAATAGTTAGCAACTCTACAACACGGCGGAACATGTTCGGTATGAGTGGAGATAACAAATCTATGACACATCACAAAAAAATGACAATAACTTCTGCAACAATCCCACTTTTTGACTGCCAACAAACTGATGAGAATTTCCATTTTATGACCATCAGGTGTTCTTATTTTAAGTGCAATCGTTTCATTTTAATACGAAGGTATCGGGTTAGGTTGTTTAGATTAAATATTACTTGAAATGAATACAATAAATCAATAAAATAGGTAACAACTCGCCAGATGATTGCTGGAGATTAGCATGCATGGGATTTAAAAATTGACGGATAAAAATACATTATGAACGGCCTAATGGTCACTAAGAAATCTCCGAGGCCTTCACAGAATAGTTGCATGTATACTGAGATTAAATAGCAGGTAGTTCTTTCTACTCTACCCAACAATATGTACTCAGACGGGAGAGGGGGGTGTACTTCTACTCAGTGTGCTGCGTCCTTCTTATAGGCTAAAGGAAAAACGGTTAGTACTGACTCAGCAGTGCTGTGATTTCGTTTTCATTTACAGTTTCTGACAAGTGACAAATGTCAACATTTAAATAGTTCCTTCAAAGGTGAATGAACATTTTAATCATCTGAAAAGCTGTAAACTATTTACCCTTTACTGCGAGTGTTCTGCTAGTGTACAATGTGCTGAATCAAATTGTCACAAACATCTATTTTTTTCCCACACTGATATTAAAAGATGTGAAAATAAGCAAAATGATGACAAGTACTTTCTAGTACTAAAGTTTAGTCATTTCAAAAGAGCTTCTAGCAAAAAGGATGTTTGAAAATTAACCTCAAATTGCTGATTTCCAACTGAAGATACCAATATAGATCACTTTTGTTTTTATTATTCATTTATATTACTTGATCTTTTTTCCATGTTGTTAAAAAAGTGACATTAAATATCCAAAAGTCTAAATTTGCAAAAAGAACCAATGGGGTGCTGTGTGTTCCCTGATTTAGTTAATGTGGTTTTAAGGTGGTTCTTAAACTCTTGAAACATTGAGTTGTACTAATTTTTTTGCTTCAAATATGTGTTAAATAAAAAACCAATAGTTTAACAATTTTAGAATCATACAATGAATATAAGAAACCCAAGAATTGATCTGGAGGAACTTTTCTCCAACTACTTTATCTTTCTGAAAAGCTACCAACAGGCATCACTGCATTGTTTGTGCAATTAGAACATTTAGTCCAAGTGTGGATCATTTAATAAACTCGTTACATTAAGAAAACCCAATATAAAGAAATTATTCTTTTTTCACAGTTCCAACAGTACCTCAGGTTGGGTTTTATCCCCATTTTAGACAAGTGAATGCAAGACTCAGCTAGTGTCTGCCACAGAACAGCAATACAAGCACTCTAGTTCCAGCTTAAATCCTTTTGATGGTCATATATAAAAGGGCAATTTTACATTTGAATACTTTCAATATTTATAAGCTTGATTTTTTACGGCCCATGAGCTAAACTTGAATGTAATTTCAGACCGCACATCCATTAGATTTCAAAAACGGATCATATAATAGTTAAGTTCTTTTTTAGTGCTTTTTTTGCCCGTCGGCAAACTCATTTTAGTGAAACATTTATGGATTTGATGAATTCAGTGTGTCCATTTCATGATAGTTCAGTAAATTTAAGAAACTTTAAGAGAAAAAGGAGCTGCAGGTTTGAGAAGCAATTTTATGAGCAGGTAAAAAGGAAATTCAACCTTCTTTTGTCCTAAATGAGCAGACTGTAACCAAAAATAAATGAAAATGTTTCAGGCAGGAAAACTGCCAAACCCCCAATAAGGTGAGAATTTCGTTTAACATAGATCAACGTCTTTTTGAATATATTTGAGGAGCAGTGAGGCGAGGAACAATAGTAATGTCAATAGCCTGAGGTGAGTCAGCTAAAGAGGCTTTTCAGCATATTTTTTGGTCTATATTTGGTTATCAAGGCCCAAACATTTACCTCTTTCCACAGTTTCTGTGAATTGATTTTTTTACCTGGTCTGTCTCTCCATGCTTGCCACTCTCAGGTGTTCCCAGCGAGAGTTCAGGAGGTTCATCTGCTCCCTGACCTCAGAGTCCTCTTCCTCACTGAGGTTACCCTCTGCCAGCAAAGCGGCACCAGCCCGCAGGACACGGCCGATGCTACCCTGATGTGTAGTCAGCTCCACCATGTACCCCTAGTGAAGACAGAGTTGTTGACGGAAAACATTAAAAGAAATGGATCTTTAGACTTTTAGAGCTTGTGAGTGGCAACAGAAAGAAAAAGAGAAATACTTTTTCTCTGTGTAATTTGATGGAGCGTATTTGGTTGAAGGCAATTTTAAATAAAAGTCATCAATGTCACTATAAATTTATTAGCTTTTTGCTCCCTTGATGACATTTTTCCAACCTCTTGGATTTTCTCCTAATCTGATAATTTGGTGGTTGCTCTGTAAAACTGCTGCAACTATTTTCACATTAGTTTGGTTCTTAATAATTAATGAAAAAAAACTGTTTTGGTCAGATTTCTTAGGTTAATAAAATGAATATGCAATAACGCAGAGTAAAAGAGATCAATTCAACAGAGTCTGAACACCAAATAGCTCCATGGAGTGCAACAGTGACAGCAGGAACACATTTTACCCGATTAGATTCAGCATCTCCTTGTGTTTATCCTGATTGAAGCGCTGCTCCTTAAGTCTTTTTGGGAGCCCATCTTAGATTAGGCAAGGATTCTCTCAAGGGAATCTTTTTTGATTGATTTAGTTACCCATACTCAGTGCGTAGGGTTGAAAAATGTCTGCATATTTGCACCGAGTGATAAGGGGTTTCAAATATGAATCTGTCAAATGACCTAACAACGTTCACATTTTTGCGTCACCGTAAAAAAAAACATGAATATGGAAAATAATTGGTTAATACTACCTCTATATATTACACATAATACCAGAAAGTTTAGAAGAACAGCACTCTACATTGTTTATAATGAGTATTTTCACATGGTTTCCTGGTTTACCCAATGCACATGTGTACTGTCTTGTTGCTGAGAAACCTTAACACATGCACCTTTTCTTTGAAACTCTAGTCCTGTTGCATTGGCTTGCGATATTCCAGACCAAAGCAAGCGAACTTCCTGACATGAATACCACCTTCAACTGATTGGAATAATGAATTTAAGGGGTAATTGGAATACACAGTCTTCCATATTTTAGAGCACAAGTGGTTCCTCAGACCCTATATTTGAAGACGTAAAGTTCAGCAGAAGCGAAACCTCAACTAGCATGTAAGCAAAATGTCTACTCGTGAGAAAAAGCACAAGAAAATGTAAAAAATGGATTTGTATTGACAAGCAATGAACAAATTCAATGACGAGATGCTTTGTATAATCTATTTTTCAGGTATGAGGAAAAATATCAAGGGTTTTGAAAGAGTTTCCCTCCTCCTCTCCCACTGCACCTACCTCATGCGTGTGAAACTGCTCCTTCACCTCCTCCACATGACTGGAGATGGGCGGCTGAGCATGCAGCCCGTCCTCCGCCGACAGCAGCCACGTCAACACCTTTAGAAAGCAGAGTCCCTTAAGATAATGTACTTACACAGTGTACTGCAAGTTTAATATTTTCTAAAATGAACACAAAATGTTGCCCAAAAATCACTACTTGGAATGTCTGTGGGTACATGGCGGCAACATTTTTTATCACAAGGTTTCATAATCTCAACTGACGTAACGAGAGGGAGTTATACGCCATGTGCGTCCTCAGCTAGGCGTGAAAGAGGTCGTTTTTGAGTAGAGAGATCATGTTAGGGAGTCAGATTGTTCATTATTCTTAAAATAACTCAGAATATTCAGAAAATGATTCCATTCCCTTTTCCAGAAAAGTGATTGTGTCCTGACAGGCTGATATTAGTAGAGCCTTCACAAACACAGAGTCTACAGGTCTCCAAATGTAAAAGAAGGAACCATTTTCCGTGCCTGGGTGCATTTTGCATAGCTGGAAATCCTGGACTTTGGCTACGAAAAATGTTTTGTGGTGCTCACTTCAGACCGGATGATTACCATCCCACAGGAAATGAAGTTTGACATTGGATATGGGGGGGTAACATGGTGTGATGGGGCTCCAACCTGCTCTTTAAGAAATAACTGGAACTGTGATTATATTACACTCAAAAGTCCAACATAATGAAGCTTGTATTAAGATAAGGATCTTCCTTATAGTGCATAAAATTTCTCATTCTAACACGAAATGGATAAATATATTTTTTCATTTTATAATGTATTCATGAATGTCTGGTAGCCTTTAACTTGTTTTAATCTAGGACTGCCTACCCATTCATCCATCCATCTTCCTATCACCTGTGGCTAGCATACCCACAGTATGATGCTTCAACCACCCAGTCTGGATGTTATATTATGGGTGATCTTAATACCACTTGCTCACCAACGTTTTCTAAAGAAAAAGGCAGAAGAGTTTAACTTATACTGGTTTTTAATGTGACAAAGGGTCACTTAAGAACTCCTTTGTATGCTGATATGAGAAACGGGGCTCCGTGACCTTAAAAGTTGTGCATGAATGAAAATGTAAAGATCTGAGCCACTGTTGCAAATTCAGGTGGGTCAAAATGTATAAAAAATAAGAAATAAGAAAAAGCGGATTAGGTCATAGCATTTTCATTAAAATGACAGTGTGTAGTTTTTATCAATAATCTCTGGAAATATCCATCGAAATATTGTTGAAATGAATAAGTTGATCCCCGGTCAGTGAAAAGTGTTGGCTGCTTTATAACATAAAACCTTTAAAAGTGGGTGTAAAACACATGGGTCCCAGTCTATAGGGGCGGAAATATTCGACATTCTAATTCTCTTCCTACGTGAGCCTCTGTGGACAAAAGGTATTTACTGAATTTTGAACAGTCCTCTATAAGAAGTTTAAATGAAGAACTCTATGAACAAACCCCTTTCTCCAACGTGGAACAACAAACTCCGATCAGAGACCAACCCATCTTGGGCCGTGGGGGCGCCCAATGGCTCCCCGCAAGGCTTTGACTTTTGCCCAAAAATCATATTCGAAGTTCTTTCTTTATTAATATTAAAATTTGAATATATTTGAATATTTATTAATTATATTTTGACCATTAAATGTCTTCAGTAAGACTGATATTGGCATCAAACTTAAGTTCTATATGTTTTGTCCACCAGAGGGCAGTATATCAGTCAATGTCAACAGACTGCATACACATAAGGCTGACTGCATCCGAATACCGCTACTATGCTTTCTACGCAGCAGGCAAAAGGACTAAGCGAGCGATTTATTAGATCTTAATCTCCAGTATGGATCGGAATAGTAGGCATAAAGTTCCTGGATGTGTACTAATGACACAATAAGCAGCCGGTGGATGCTACGCTATCCCACAATGCAGCAGAAGCCCGAAAATCGTAGAAAAAGAGTGACCAGGAACTGTAAACCATTGACAGCACCGCAATTTCGCCGTATAAATGTAAAACTGTAGCGATGTTACTGATTACCTTAGTTGTTTTTTGACAACTGATTAAAAATTTAGGTTGATACGTTTTTTAACAGGACCGCAGGCGACCTCACATAACGTAAACATCCGGCAAAATGGCGGTGCAGTACGTCCGTTTTCATGCCTACTAATCGCTCGTTTACTCTGACTCTGACTTGAAAACGTTTCCAAGCAAACACTTTTAGAAAATTTGAATTATATTCGAATAACAAAGTTCGGAATCAAAGCCTTAGTAAACATCAGGGTCGCATTCTCTTTATTAAATCAACTGATGTACCAGCAAAGTCTATTTTTAGTCTTATTTTAGAACAAATGGCCTAGGCCCCTTGCACTCGTTGCACTGACTATGAACTCCCATGTGTACTAAGATACACAAAAAGTATAAGTATATAACATAGTACATATAAAAAGTCATATGCTAGGACACCCCGAGGTTGCATACTTTCTGCTGGACAAGTAACAACTTTCACCAATGTTTTTTTCAAACCAGTCACAGTGATACGGTGTAAAACTACCCAGAAATGACTTCTTTTTTTTTCCATAGAGATCATTCTGTGTAGCATTACAGTATATTCATATTAAAAAAAGCATCTGAATAGTATCGTTAACCTATAAAATGCTGAAAACTTTCTCCATTCATAAATGCTGTTGATTTACACGCTCACTGCCTGTGATGAAAGATAATCTAATGTGCTTCTCATTTTGCAGCACATATGATTTCACTGCAGGTTGAACTCTTTGCCTTGCAGTAGAAAATTGCACAATTGGCCTTTATGGCCATCTATTGGTAAGGTTGTCACTGGAGCACAAAAAATACCGCTAGCTTGTAACGACTTATGTACTGCCCCCTATCACCAGGAAACTACACACTGTCACTTTGAGTCAAAGTTGATTAAGTATTCAAATGTCTCAAACGATTGAATCCTCAGAATGACACTTGACCCCCATCATCTTAGTTTGTGAATAGAAACCAAACATACATATTAGAGATGAATATTACAGTGGCTTACCTCCTCCAGTGACGCCTGGTAGCTCTCCAGGCTGGTAGATCCGGGAGGCAGAGGACTGAGGCCCCGCTGAAGCTCCTCCTGGCTGGGGGTCAGGAACTAATGAAGGTGAAAGATGAGAAACCACGCAACGGGACAAAGGAGCGATGGGTTGTTGGGTTGGGAAGCAAGGGGCAAGAAAAAGGAGGAGATGGAGCGAGAAGACCAACATTAGGTGAATGTGAAGGAGACAGGGAGACATTAGAAGGGTAAAAATGCAGGGAACATGAAAAAAATGTGTGTGAGAGAGAGAATAAACAGAGAAATAAAGACTGTTATTTGTTAGCCATTAAGTTCAGCTTCAATAACTGTTCTTTCTCAGATTCCCGCTCCCAAGCCTGCCTTTCTGCAGTTTGTTTTTCTTTGCTCTCCCAGTATTTAGCTTTGATAGTGTGTTACAGAACTGAGCAGGAGATTTTTCTCTCTATTCTCCAGGGTTTTCTTCATCTCCCTCTTCTTTTTGGGTTATAGGTAGAAATGTACCGCCTGGAGATTGTTAATGTATCCAAAGGTGGTGATCAATAAAATAGATTCTCATCAAAAAGCAGATTTCAATCAAATACATTTTCATTAGCTGAAAGTCATAATCTTAAAGGGAAATTCCTTTTTTGTTTACTTGGCCTTATTTTTTATTGTTCTTTAGCAATTTCTATGATTTTTCACTCGCCCTGAGTAGTTTGGAGCCAGTTTGAGCTGTTCAGCAGCATTTGCTTTGTATAAATGTTTTATTGTTAAGCCCCAAAAATCGACCCAGTCTCGGAAGACAATCAAGAAGCACTCCTCAGGCGTTCGTAAGTCCAACGCGAATATAAACACAGTAAAATTAAGCCGTTTTGGGGCATATTAAACCGTATCACAAGCAGGATTTGTACTGCCTAGAGCCCTCCTGTTCTACGGATACAGCTGATCAAGACTGGATGTATAAATACTGCTGAACGGCTCAAACTGGCTCGAAACTTCTCAGGGTCGGCGAAAAAATAAAAAAAATAAGATCCAGGTTGAAAAAAAAAGAATTTCCATTTAAATAAATAAAAGCAAAGAGTTTCATGTTCCAATTTAGTTTCTGAAATAAAACACCTTTTTGATGAGGTTCTAATTAATTCAGAGGCACATAAATATATCTAGCTATAGATACAATATTTGTAAAGCTACATTTTTGAAATAAGAGGGAATCTGCTACTGACCTAAAAGTAGAGTGCTTTTTGCTGTCAACAGGACGACTATATGTAAAGCTAAAAAGAAAATCAATAGACTTAAAAAATTTGACCATTTCACAAAAAAAAAATTCATCTAGGACCAATTTGCATTTTCTTGCACATGGATATAATGTGTTACTGTAGCCATTAGGTGGCTGATATCAGCAAGCTGTTTACCAGCAGTGAAGAAGACTAGTAACTTGCTAACGGCACTATAATCAGGAGTAACTACCAATATAGGACAATATAGAATATCTTTATAATGAGAAACACAATTTAGTAGAGATTTGACTGGTTTATATTGGAGATTTGATGGTGTTTCCTTATGGTAGTCTTCATCGTCCTCTTGGCAACTGGCAATTATCTCTAGATTTTGAGCAAGAGATAATTAAAAGCATTTCATAGCCTTTTAGCTTAGCACTGACTTTGTGGTGGACGCCTATTTTGGTGGTGTTATCCGCTAACAAATCATTAGAATCTTATTTCTCACAAACCATTTTTTGCTACAAGATAAAAACCTTAAATGTGGTACAATCTTCATTAACCGTGTTACTAAATGTTTCCAGTTGATAGTAATTCTTTTGACAGTTTGTAAAAAAGGGCATCTCAAGAACTACTTTTCTTACATAGAAAACCAAAATCCGAAACATAGTTGGAAGCAAACAAGATTCACGCTAAGGCTTTATCGTAGAAGCTTGGACTCACTTTAGTAAATTTCACTTTTTGACAAGAAATATTGAGGCATTTTAGCTTTTGTAAGATCTCACTAAGCCTTCGGTCAAAATGACAGTGCTAGAAAACAGTAAAAAATTAAACTTCCATCTTAAAACGCCGTCACAAAGCCTTAAATTATGCATATTGCGCGTCTCATCTCATTCCAACCTATTACTAGAAATGTAAAACTTCTAATGCTGTGGTTCGGATTTTTCATAAGTTGACGGAGCATTCAAATCGAGAACTACACGCCCAGTTAGGTACTAAATTTCAAGTGATAAAGCTTCAGCCACAGATCTGAATCAGCTTCCTGAAACTGTGTCATCATCATTGTTGCCATAAACGCCTTACTTAGTAGCGCATTACTCCTAATATGACCACTTTTTCAGTAACGACTAATGTAACGCGTTATTACTTCCATATAGGTAATCAGATTAAAGTTACTTTTTAAACCACTGTGCGTTACTTTTTTTGCACTTTTTTTTAGCAAAAAGATATATTTGGTACATGGCGGCAAAAGCATCAACAAAACAAGCAACGATCGCTGTAAATACGGTTTTACATCCCTTCAACAACACTGCTGCCAAAACAGCTTATAATCTCCTTTGCGGTCACCATGTTTTGCCCTCAGTCTGATTTCTGTACTCTGTATGCCTATTCTGCCCCCTAGTGGGACTCTCCAGTAGTACGTGCAGTGAGTATGCTTATTCCTTCATATTTGCTGGTGTCAATGTGAGGTTAAAAACAAATATATTTCCGGCCTTAGTGTTAAAATGCACTACCAATAAAGTGAGTATTGGCAAAACTGGTTATTGTGTTTATGTTGAGGCAGTGGGGAGTGTTATTGGGAGCTGCTGAAAATAACTAATAAAGTAACTTGTATTCTAACTTAGTTACTTTTTGAAGGAGTAATCAGTAGTCAGTAATCATTACTCTTTCAAAGTAACTGTGGGAACATTGGTCATCATACATACATTTTTGTGACCACGTGTGTGTTCAGACAAATACATTTCGCACACACACCGACAATAATAAATATCAGTTTTGTTCGCATCTGAGATCAGAAACATCACTGCAATGGTAGGCAGAACTGCCAGAAAAAAAGGTTTCCACCCCCTACTGTCCTGGTGGGGAATTGCTTTCGAACACTGACACCAACGGAGAAGTACGAAAGGAAAACGTGTCCGTCTATGTGCGTGTATTTAAGTGCAAATGTGATGATGGAGAAGTATGATCTAGGTTTTACAGTAGTGGGGACCAGGCCCTGTTAAAGCATGGCAGGAACAAATTCACCAAGGATAGCCGGGCAGCTAAGAGAAGCTGGAGCGAAAATGCTAAAAAAAATCTTCACAGCATATGACCTGACATGAGCCAGGATTTGTTTCAGAAACATCACTGCGTATGGGAGCTTTCACTCAGACACAAAAGCCCCACATGAACCAAACAACCTCCTATCCTGTGATCCCCTGCTTGGACTAATGATTCTCGAGGAAGATGCGAATGTGATGTGACTTCTCACAAATGGTATGGAAAAAAAAATTTGTTATTTAAAAGCAAAGAACTTCAATAAAAATTAAAATTTCAAATACCTCAAACTGCATCAATGTTTTTTTTTATTGAAGTAATTCTACTCAAAGTAAAACAAACAAATTCATATAGAGTAGCTGCAATACAGATACACTATTATCTTTAAATTTTCACTTCTGTAAATTCTGATGATTACAGTTTAATGTAATTGCTTTCTTGTGTTTTTTTATTATTATTATTAAGAAGCTTTTTCAGCAAGATCAGTTAGTGAATACTAACTGTGTTTTTACCTGCTTGTCCTTACATTGCTGCATTGTCTTGACTATTGTCTTAGTGTAACTGCTTTCTTGTATTTTGATCATCACATTGATTTATGCCGTGAAGGATCACGTTATTCCAGCCAGATCCTCCCCAATCCCTCAGGCGCCCCGGTCAGCCAGGAGGGGGCAGTGTACAGCCCAGTGCATGTTTTTGTGGGAGTAGCTACTCAAGGGAACATGGGGAAAACCCTTTTGCCAGCCCCACCCAGGGTGTGGGTGCTGATGATATGGAGGAACAGACACACCCTCAGCACCCACAGCGTCCCCGGTGGGAATCGAACCCAGGACCTTCTACCTGTGAGGTTAGCTGCGCCACGAGCTGCGCCACCGTGCTCCCATGGTAAAACATTTTTAATGTTATTCCATTAAAAATGAACTCTTAGCCCAGATTTTATTTTCCATTTACTGATTTATCAGTTCTTCCCTTTGTCATAGGTAATCAGTAAATGTCAGCAAGTAGGGCTAAGAGTTCATAAGTTCATGCCACCTTGCTATAGAGGTACTGCCCAGACCGCTCATGTTAGATACCCCATCACGGCTGGACCGCTGTCGTCACAATTCCGAGCCTACGTCTATAACCCGCGATTAGCGTTAGCAAGACACAATTTGAATTCCAGTGAATTGCAGTGCAGTGTAATCGTTTAACCACTTGGGGCACTAAATGGTTTTTTGGTACAAAATTAATATTTTCACCAAAATGTACAAAAATATATAAAATAATTACTGGAAATGTAGATAGTACTATTATAGACTCAAATATACAGTTTATCAACAAAAAAAGTGCATTATGGGGTGAGTTACTCATTGAATAAAGTGAGATTAGCCAAAGGCTGCAATTAAAGCAACTTGGGACTCCCAAACACCCCAGCAGATACGACGTTTGATCACCTCCTTATCAAACCACACTGATGCAGTAAATCATGACCAGAACAGTACGTCCATGCACTTAGGCCAAACAGAATTTGTGGATTTAATTAGCTGAAAGCCATAAATAAAAATGTTTAAAATAAATCTATGAAAGAAATCACTGAATGAATGAATGAATCCACAGAAGTTAAACTTTTTGAAATAAAATACCAACATTAACTTTTTATTGATATTCTGATGTGATAATATGCGCCTACATGCCAAACAAATGCAACTGATTTTACTGGATTTTTACCTTTCATGGACAAAATAAAAAAGAAAGTTGAAATCAAATAATCTCTTTTTATCCAGGTTTTTGATTATCCACACGTTTCCTGGATTTAATCTCATGGACGTTTTTTTTGTTAATCACAGTAATGAACAAACAAAGCAGACAAAGAAAGCAAAAAGTTTTTAGCCAGAACAGGGAAAGACAAATGTAGGACTTTAAGCGTTAGCACTGAGAGACACGGACCTGCTCAGTAAAGCGTCTCCTCTTTTGCTCTGGCGACTTGACATATGCAGCTTGGGTGTAGGCATAGCTTTTATATCGAGGCTGAGGGGAGGGGCTCCGCACATGCCCCTGAGCCACACTCACTGTGATCTGAGAGGCAAAGACAGAGAGGAAGGAAAGGACAGAGAGGTAGAAGGAGTTGGCAAAGAGACAGGATAAAGAAAGGACAGATACAGGAAGGAGAATGTAAAACGGTGTGAAAAACAACCCAAAAAGCAACAATACACAAACAAGTAAAAAAAAAAGCAGAAAATAAAGGCGGATGCAAGAACAGAAAGTATGCAAGTGGGAAAAGGAGATGTAGGAGCGAGCAAAGCAAAAGTTTCCATCCTAAAGTCAAACTAATCTTTTGGGACAGAATCAATATTTAAACAATGAAGAGCAATGACTTTAATAAAATAAGAGTAATTGCTCTAAATATGTTGTGTAATGTAGCTTTGTTATTGAACTGATTAAAACTAGAAGGACCAATATGGTTTAGTGTGACGTTAATAGCCGTATCAGGATATTAACTTAAATTGTAAAAAAGCTACTGAATTAAATCCAATCAAATCTTTTTTTTCCGTGTGAATTTAATAGGTTACAACACCTAACAATAATTGCTTTTTATGTAAACAATATTATTGCTTCTTTTTAAAGTCCATGTCAGTGAAATAAAAGATGACTTTTAACCAAAATCTGTCAGGTGTACAACAAATATGGAGCCTAACTGTCTAAATTTACAAGATGGAAAATTATTTATCGTGATCCATTTTTTTTTCCAGATAGAAAACAGCATTTTAACGGGGTTTACTCACTTTTAGGACTCACTATAACTGTGCGGTGCATTAAGTTTTTCACTACATGAATTAGACTTTCCCTGCCTCTTCTCAGCTCAGCTACATTTTTTTGAGAAAGCCTCTGGATGGAAACAAAGCTTTAGAGGAAGACATAAAGATGGGTACAGACAGAGAGATGGTTTTGTAGCAAGGCGACAGTAGCAAACAGTCAAAGCTAGAGAAGCTCTGGTTCAGAACCTCTTTGCATTTCCTTCACATCTTTAAATCCCAAACGGCACTGTAACTCTAACCATGTCTTCTAATTTACAGTTGAGTGTCGGTTAAAATTACCACAATAGTCATTAACACAATAAATCTTCAGCAATTTTAGATTAAGAATGTAAATAGGGAACAGAAGGGAACCTAAGAGTGATCTCTGTGGAACAACTGACTGTATTTAGGCCATTGAGGCCAAAAAGCAAACCCTAACTTCTAACTCACGATGCTCTAATCTACACAAACGTTTACCCCACAAAAATCTAAAAGAGGTCAGATAAAGCTCTCCTTTCTTTTTGCAGTGAGAATTTGGTGATATGTGTAGTTTAACCTTCTACAATCTGTGAGTGGAATCACTGGGAATGTGGGTTGTGTTATTTTGTTCATGTCAGAGCAGTGGTTCGGCGGGTTTTGAGATTTTCTAGATGAAAGCATAAGTTGTAAGTGCTGAATCAGCATTGAGAAGGCAGGCAAATCTCTAGAAACTCACAGAGGCTGACATTTTAAACACTGCTTCAAGCTAAATTTTTTATGAGCAAACCAAAAAGATGAATGCATTTAGACTTTGGAAAGGGTTCTAAATAAACTGAACCCCTACTGAGTTTCATGTCATGTATGAAACATTTGTTTTCTTCCTCGGGCTAAATAGAGCTGAATGACTGAGGAAATAAGTCTGAAACTAAGATGTATGGTATATTTGTGCCTAAAAAAACTATTACCCCCCAAAAAGTAACTCTACATTACCTTTTGTTGTTGACAAATGTTTTACTTTAATCATGAAAAGAGGGCGAACTTTTCTAAGACGGCTTCATGTTTAATGGGACTAAGACTTTATTGTAATACTTCAAAATGCCAGAAGTTGTCTGAGATTTTGAAACAAGGAATACCTCATATTCATTTTGTCTCTCAGCAGTAGAAACATAGAAACCAAAGAAATAAAAAATGAAAAATGTTACTGGCTTAACAATATGGTTCTGGCCTTACACTCACACCAGTCATTACCTTATTTAAGTAAAAACATTTTTCTATTAAACTGTATAAGCAGTTTTTATAAAAGCAATAATGTAACAAAATAGTGTAGCAGACTGTTAGCATCCAAGTGCATCAAATAAGGGGTAATTTTACGCCTGAATATTTAATATTTCACCGTTTACTTGCTTAGCAAATATATGTTCACCTGAGAGCAGTCAGGGAAACGACCTTTAAAATGGGTGAACTGTTGGTAAAGGCTACAAAAATGAAGTAAAAACTTTGATCAATGTAAGACTTCTGCCCAGAACTAAGAGGGCATGTGTGGTTCAGACTTTCACATTTATAAAGGAGTTATGCTGTGCGGATATTTGCTATTATTTAGGCTGAACCCATACGGTTTCTTGCAAAGGTTTTTGCTCATCATTTTTTATTATGTTACAACAGCAAACTCTATATTTTATTTGGATTTTATGTGATCAAACACAACATGGTGGTGCAGCATTGTGAAGTAGGATGAAAGATTAAAATACAAAATTTTAATCTATTTTTCCAACAACTATAATCAATAAACAGTGTAGAGATTATTTATTAATGTAGAACAACCTTTAAGTGGGCCATTTTAACTTAAAAATATGCTTTTGTTTTAACCGTATCATCGTAGCTCTGGCTGTTTGTTCTAGGTTCTCCTAGAAGCTAAACCTCCACCTCAAACTCACATCCACTGCAGCCTGTAGCAGGTTTTTCTTTCCAGAATTCCCCTGTAAGTAGCTTCATCCATCTTCCCATCACTGTAAGAGGATTTCACACAGCATGACGCAGTCTTCGCCATGTTTTACTGTGGTGCGTTCCTGCCGATGCTATGTGCTAGTCATGCTGCTACAAGATGCGTTTTGAATGTAAACCGCGTCGTACAGTTAGTGGGGGTCTCATGGGCATCCTGATTGCTTGTCTAATGCTTTCACACCCTTTTAGTTAGAGGCACAACCATGTGGTGGCAGGTGTGTGTTTGTGGGACTCTTTAATTCTGAATGATGTACTAAATACAACAATGTATTCCCTCTGTTACATTCTTTAGAACCCTTTTTTCTTTCCTTCTGTGCTCCTTGATTTTCATGATGCTGTTTGTTCCACTGATGTTCTCTAACAAACTTCACAGCTCAGCTAGATTTACTTCAAACAAAGGTCCCCTTGGATAACTTATTTTTGGGGTATCAGAGTAAAGAGGGTTGACTAAGAATTCATGGAAGACTTTTCAGATGTTCATTTGGAATTATAGAAAACTTTCCGTTTCACTTCTGCTTAACTATCTTACTCTATCTTAAAATCACAATAAAAAAACACTGCTAAAAAATAAAGGGAACACTAAAATAACACACTCTATATCTGAATAAAAATTTTCTTATCAAATGAGTTGTTCTTTACATAGTTGAATTTGTTAAATCACACAAAAATTATTAATGGATATCAAATGTATCAACCCATGGAGGTTAGGATTTGGAGTCACACTCAAAATTAAAGTGAAAAAAAAAACATTAAAGGCTGATCCAACATTGATGTAAAGTTAAAATGAGGCCTTTGTGTGGCCTTCACGCGCCTGTTTGACCTAACAACTGGGCATGCTCCTGATGAGGTGGCAGATGGTCTCCTGAGGGATAGCTTTTTGATTCACACGTTTGAAAACCATTAATGTAGATGAGCAGTCCTCACGATTCCATCTATGATCAAGTAGTTGGCCATAGCAAATACCGATATTTAAGAGACAAGTAAGACAGCCCCACACACACACATAAAAAACAGATGACTAGCAACAAGATAGGAGACATTTTTAGGGGAAACACTGCATAGCCTCAATGTCTTCGTCTTGCAGGTACTGCTGATACACTCCAGCCTCACGAGGTCTAGCATTGTTTAGCATTAGGAGGAGCCCAGGGTCAACCGCACCAGCACATGGTTTCACAAGATCCGATCTCATTACCTAACGGCAGTCAGGCTACCTCCAGTTGCCACCCCACACCATTACTGACCCACTACCAAACTGGTCATGCTAGAGCAAACCTTTCCACAGCTCGCATTGATGTGCCGTACTGAATGAGCTGAACTACCTGAGCCACCTGTGTGGGTTGTAGACTCTGTCTGATGCTACTGAAAGCACTGTCAGCATTCAAAAGTGACCAAAACATCAGCCAGAAAGCAAAGGAACTAAGAAGTGGTCTGTGTTCACCATCTGCAGATCTACTCCTTTATTGGGGTGTCTTGCTAATTGCCTATAACTTCCACCTGTTGTCTTATTCAATATGCATAACTGCTTCATGAGTAGACAGTTTGATTTCACAGAAAAGAGATTTACTTGGAGTTACATTGTGTTAAGTGTTCCCCTTTATGTTTCAGCATTTTTTTATATAATGTGATGCTGTTAGACAATTAAAAATAGCATTAAAGGGAATATATCATGCCGTTTTACAGCTTTCAACTTCTGGGATATATATATATATATGATAAAATGTTATCATTGGTGTTATACAGTATTAATTTGTCCTGAAATTTAACGTATATCCTGTAGTTAATGTTGGACCACGAAAACCCGCCTCCTGCACCCCAACGCTCCACTGCACAGCCAGGAGCAGATCACACTGAGACAAACAGTGCTACGCTTCATCACAAAAAGTATTCTCACAATTAATTTGAAAAGCACAGAGTACAACAATGAAACTCTGTTACATTAAGGGCTCAGACGTTTGATTTATTTTATTTTTTTGTAAAAAACACAGTCAATGAAGCCCATTTCATTTGCTAACTCTACAGGCTTTAGACAGAGCCCAAACCAACACAGCTGTGTCCACTAAGCAAATCTTTCCAGTTCAGTATATAAAAAAGACGTGGGTGTTGTTTGCACCCATTTACCGAACGTTCTGAGATGCTACAGATCAATTAATTAACTACAAAATGCTGTTATAAGATCACATAAGCAGCTGGATAAATGGCTAACACACATTAGCATTAGCATCTAGCCACTTACTTCTCTGTCTTTCATCAGGCGCCTGTGTTCTTTGATCCAGCTGCTGTTCTTTAGGAATGTAGAATAAAATCCTGAAATACATGCAGCCAAACAGGCACTTTCACAGAGAAAGTTAAAAATCAAACAAAAAAGTGTTTTAAGCTGCCAAAAACCAAATCATCCATTAATTTTGAGGAGGAGGAGGAAGTTTTTCAAATCCCACCAAGGGTAAGCAGCTCTGCCTGCAGGGGGCATGCAGACACTTATAACACTCAACTTTCAACCAGTGATGTCACTAGTTGAACACTTAGTAATTTTTTAGGAGAGGGGCAGCTGCTCAGAGAGCAGGATTCAGGAGGATTACTCAGACATGCGTGAATTAAGCCAAAAACCAATCTGGTGGAGTTTTTTTATGAGAAAATTGCATTACCAGATGGTTGAAAATTCCAAAAACACTATATAGGCCCATTAAGCTTTTTCCAAAACCGTGATTACCTTTGCTGCACAGCAAAACAAAATAAAAAACTCCATTCAAACACTAGAAAAGTTTACTTTGTCCCCATTTCAGCTCTTGATCTATATATTCTACCTCCAGTTTCCCATCATCTGACATCGTTACGCTTTTCTTCGCCTGTTCTATCCAGGATTTTTATTTGGTCCAATGAAGAAACAGCTAAAGAATGAACCGCTAGCTCCAATGTTTCCCTGAAAATAACACTGAGTTTTAGTTTTTCTTTCTACCTGACCAAGGCATCAGATGGATGGGGCTTTGGTGCATTTCACTAGCTTTAGATAATTATCTCAAAGTTGCAATCCAGTTATTTTTCATATATTCTTTTATAAACAGTTAAGGTCCTTCACCTTTCTGAGCCCCAGGTGGTTTTGTTATAATATTAATGCAAGGAGGTGGTATAAGTGCTGTTTTGTTGATGACAGATGATGGAGGAGGTAGATAATAGCTGCTGTCAGGATCTTTTTTCACTGTCTGTATTTCTCATTTTATTGTCATCTTGCTTGTTTCCTGTGGTCTTTTTCTGTCTACCCCATCTTACTCTTCATAATCCAATGTCATCCTCCAGCTGCCGGTTCCCCTTCCAAATCTGGTAGTTTAATTTTCACATCTTTTCCTGTCCTGCAGTTTCTGTGTCCAAATTCCCTCAAGGATCTTTCTGCTCTCAAATCGGCATGTGAGGAAAAGGAGTTGGTCTAATGTAGCTGCAGCAGAAATTTCCAGTAATTTCACCCCAATCTGCTCCGATTGGCCACTGACCTCTGCCTAACTGAGCTTGAAAGGTGACAACAGATGTCACTCATGGGAGCAATTTTTTTCACAGCATTTAAATCTCTAATTCTGTGTCAAATCAGACGTCGGTTTTCATCTTCGAGCCGATACATTTCCGGCGGTGACGAAGTCTCAGCACGGCGGCTGTTCTTCTGCATTTCCCTCGGAGCGAGCTGGATGAAATTACTGCGAGTGAGAGAACATCTGGTAACCTTCCTGCCACAGAGACGGTTACCTGCAGTCTTGGCTGCAAAATGGATGACTGCCTGAATATACAGATGGTTTGCAATTAAGGCCAATACATTAAAATGCCGGATAAGAAGTATGTTAAAGTAAAAGTTTATGCACATTTCATCACGTTACAACACCTAACCTCAATGGTAAATATGTTTGCGTTTCTTTGTGAGCTTGAATGTGTTGTAGTTTATCTGAAATGCAAATACGAATGTGGGATATGCAGCTAATGAGCTCCAACAGTGAAAAGGACGAATTGTGCAAAAACACTGATCTCTACTTCAAACAGAAACCACTTAAGAGACAAGTCTAGAGGGGAAATTGTGCTGGTGGAAGATTTCTACTGTTTATAATCATCGGTAAGGATACCATGATTTTACTGTATTGATACTAACATTTAAAACAAAAAATGTTTATCAGGAATTTATTTTATTTAAAACAATGACTGCTGCTCCTAAAACACAATCTGGCAAAAAACAAACAAACAGAAAAGCTAACACAATTAGATATTCATTAATATTTCTTCCTCAAAGGCAATAGTTCAGTTCCCTCCAGTTCTTAGTGTTGCATTGGGAACCCAGTAGGTTCTGCAACCTTCTTAGATATTTTCTCTGATGCTGAACGGTTTTCCAAAAGCAACTTTTTCTAAACACGGTAGCCTTCACCTTTAAATTATTAATGACCCATGCCTAAAAGGAACTAAAGTAAATGACAGTGAAACAGGAACAATTGCTGGCAGCTAATTCACAAATCTGGATGTTGGAATAAGCTAAACTTAAACAAGATGCAGTTTCTGGTTGGATAACCAGAGATTTCTATTATATTTATGTAAAAGGCAGCCAATTTTAGGTTCAGGGTTAGTGAAAAATGAGTATAAATGGCTCACATAAGTAGTCTGTGTGACAACTATAATCAAGTAGTTTTTGTTGGTATTCTCTTATATTAATCAGCCTCGGTATGATCTCTTTTTTCCAATCCTTAAAATAGGAAAACTCGGCTTTTACAAGGGTACAACTTGTCTGAAAAAGTTAGAGAATGGCCACTTTAGATCAAAGTATGTTCATGTGTCATAATGACCAAAATGTAAGTGTAGATTTGTAGCAACACTTTAAAACTGGGGCAGTATGGTGGAAAAAGGGGTTAGCAATAAGGTCTGACATCCTCCCACAGCCCCGAAAAACACGACTTTTAGATTAATTGGTCTCTCTAAATGCCCTTAGATATGAGTGTGATTGACAAGCTGACAAGACTGTTCGACCTGAGAGCATGCAGGAAAACGAATTCAAGTCCATAACATTTTAGCTACGATATTTTCTTTTAAAACTTGAAGTGAAGGGTCTTTCAGTCTCACCTTTTATTTACATTTACAATGATTTACATCATTAAGGAGTTTTTTTCATATTTTCTTGTCATCAAGCAAAGTCCAGCCTTTTAGTAGGATTTACAAAATATAGTTTTATAATCTCAACTAAACTTAGTCATTTTCTGATTTGTTGTAACTCTACATTTTAAAATGAAAGCAGATCAATGTTGTTTTAAATTTGTAAAAATATCCATCTGACCACTAGGAAACTATAAGGTTCAGGGTTCAAGGTGTGGTTCAAAAGTAAAAGGTAAGTAAGAATAAAAAACACAGTAGAGCTGAAAAAACTAATCAATTTAATCAATTATAATTGATTTTTTAAATGGTTGACAACTAATTAAATCATCAATTAGTTGCTTTATAATCACGTTTTAGCTTAACACCTTAACGTTCCGACGGCCCGCAGATGGGCCCTTCCGCCATTTTTACTTTTAATCCATGATTCTGATTTATATATAGATTTCTATGAATTCATACGATTTATATCATTGGAAAGCTATTAGTATTGTTTTTTTTAACCACATATGCCAATAAAGGACATTATCATAAGTGTTAACACAGTAGTTGTCTTTGTCACCCCCCCCCACCCCAACTCCCTCCCAGAAGAATTATGTACAACTCACATTTTGTAGCCTACTGTCTTTCACAAATCTGATCTTTGAAATGTTTGAGTTCATTTAATTGAAAGCAGAAGATCCAAATTTAAAAAGCCACATTTACTCCACCACTTAGACCATGAAAATATTGTGTTTAGTGAAGGTATGTTAATTAATTCTGAGAGCCCCAATGTTGCCCCCAAAATAATGCCCAACTAAGTCAGCCTCCTTCACTCCCGAAATGAAAATGTTATTTTCATTTCACGGGCTGAGATATTTTTGTTAATATGCTGTACATTAATTTGTATGGAAATATACCTCATTTTGTATTTTTATGCCTAAAAAATATTCTGGACAATTTTACACTGTTAACTGTGTTCAGGTCCAATAAAATAGATTGCAGTGAACTGCACAATTCTCTTGTGTTTTCATCGTTTATAATGAAAATTTGTTTGTAATACACTTTGAGATGGGCTCTCCAATCTCTGGTGCTGAGGTCACTGAGGTTGTTAAAAAGCTCCTTGGTGGCAAGGCTCCAGGGGTGGATGATATTCGCCTGGAGTTCCTTAAGGCTTTGGAATATTGTAGGCCTGTGTTGGTTAACACGGCTCTGCAATATTGCGTGGACATCGGGGGCAGTTCCCTTGGATTGGCAGACTGGGGTGGTGGTCCCCCTCTTTAAAAAGGGGGACCACAGAGTGTTCCAACTACAGGGGGATCACACTTCTGAGCTTCCCTGGTAAGGTCTATTCAGGGGTTCTAGAAAGGAGGGTCCGATGGATAGTCGAACCTCGGATTCATGAAGAACAATGCGGTTTTCGTCCTGGCCATGGAACACTGGACTAGCTCTATACCCTCAGCAGAGTCCTGGAGGGTGCGTGGGAGTTCGCCCAACCGGTCTACATGTGTTTTGTGGACTTGGAGAAGGCGTTCGACCGTGTCCCTCGGGGAATCGTGTGTGTGTGTGGGGGGGTACTCTGGGAGTATGGGGTACCAGGCCCTTTGATAAGGCTGTTACGTCCCTGTATGACCGAGTCTTGTTCGCAATGCCTGCACTAAGTTGAACTCGTTTCCAGTGAGCGTTGGACCCTGCCAAGGTTACCCTTTGTCACGATCCTGTTCATAACATTTATGGACAGGATTTCTAGGCGCAGCCCAGGTGTTGAAGGGGTCTGTTTTGGTGAGCTCAGGATCGGGTCACTGCTTTTCGCAGATGATGTTAACCTGTTGGCTTCATCTGAACGTGATCTACAGCCTTCGTTGGAGCGGTTCGCAACAGAGTGTGAAGCGGCTGGGATGAGCCGCTTCACACTCTGTCGTGGTAAAGAGAGAGATGAGCCAAAAGGCAAAGCTCTCGATTTACGGGTCGATCTACGTTCCTACCCTCATCTATGGTCACAAACGCTGGGTGGTGACCGAAACAACAAGATCACGGATACAGGCAGCTGAAATGAGTTTCCTCAGCTAAGGGTGGCTTTGCTCTCCCTTAGAGATAGGGTGAGGAGCTTGGTCATCCGGAGGGGGCTCAGAGTAGAGTCGCTGCTCCTCAATATTGAGAGGAGCCAGTTGAGGTGGCTCGGGCATCTGGTCAGCATCCCCCCTGGACGCCTCCCTGGTGAGGTGTTCCGGGAACGTCCCACCGGGAGGAGGCCCAGGGGAAGACCCAGGACTCGCTGGAGGGACTATGTCTCCCGGCTGGCCTGGGAACGCCTCGGGATTCCTCCCGAAGAGAGCTGGGCCCAAGTGGGCGGGGAGAGGGAAGTCTGGGTCTCTCTGCTTAGGCTACTGCCCCCACGACCCGACCTCGGACAAAGCGAAAGAAGATGGATGGATGGATGGATGTTTGTAATAATTCATACAGGTGAAAGTAATAGCCAAATATAATTATTAATAAAAGTAATTAATCGATTAATTGTAAAAAATAATCAACAGATTAATCGATTATGAAAATAATCGTTAGTTGCAGCCCTAAAGTACACACAGCATAAACTCTATTTCACTGGTTCCCAACCTTTTTTACCGGAGGACCCCTTCAACCCCAACTCCTACCCACGTACATACATACATAAAAAGTAATTAATTACAATCTAAATTAAATAATTAATTAGAAATTACAAACTAAAGCTAAAAATAAAAAATATTATTTTTTCCCCCACGGTTCTTCCCATTATTTATCACCCAGTGTTCCTACCTAATTCCAGTCCTGGGCATTACTGCCAACCGCGGGAGGGCCCCACACTCAAGCTCAAGCCTCCTTCCTGCTTGAGGAGTGAGCAGGCCCTTCTTTTCACCTGAGGGAGTGGGGTTTCCCTGGCAGGACATAGCGCGGGGAAGGATCACGTTATTCCAGCCAGATCCTCCCCAACCCCTCAGGCGCCCCGGTCAGCCAGGAGGAGGCAGTATACAGCCCAGAACTCACGGGGAGAAACTGCAAACTCCACACAGAAAGGCCCTTTCGCCAACCCCAGGGTGTGGGTGCTGATGATGTGGAGGAACAAACTACTCAGCACCCATAGCGTCCCCGGCAAGAATCAAACCCAGAACCTTCTAGCTGTGAGGTGAGCTGCGCTACCAGCTGCGCCACCGTGCTCCCCTGTAATTCGCTAAATTTAAATAGTAGTTGTACGTTCGTGTTCATACCTCTGCCAAAGAGGTAAGCTTTTCATTCGGGTTTCTTTGTCCGTCTGTCTGTCCTTTAGCAACATAAAACAGAAAGTTGTAGAGAAATTTTGCTGAAACTTTCAGATAATGTCCACAGTGAGACTAGGGAGAAGTGATTAGATTTTGACTGAGCTATCTTGGTGGAGGTCTGCGGTCTAAGAGGGCTTTTTCTAGTTCTTCTTGTAACACACTGTAGTTTGTACTTCTCTAAGAAAAAGATTTATAAATAACGTTTGATTGGTCTAAATCTGTTTTTTGTCTTTGGATTTTGTAGGTGTAGCATTTAAAAATATAAATTACAGTACAGAGAATATTGTGCGGACCCCCTACAACCTCTAGGGACCCCAGGTTGAACCACTGTTCTTTCTAAACCATTTAGACTCAGTCAAGTTCTCATAACTGCACAAATAGCTGTAAAAAATGTGTTACAGTTTCAGATCATAAAAGGAGCATTTTCATCACAGTAAAAGTGTTTCTGCAGAATTACTTCAATTAATCCATTTTGGAGGTTTTGACACAATTCCTAATAATGACCGCAAAACTGCTGTGCTAAAAATTTGTGGGTTGTCCTCCATTTGAAGTTGATCTACTAAGATTGGGTTTTCATAACAGGCGCAAGGAGCAGTATTCAAATGAGGATTTGTAGCTGCTGCTGCTGTGTGTGTGCCGTAAGCTGTGCTACGGCTAGAGATGAGGAATGTGCTCATGGATTCATGATGTGTCTTTGGGAAAATAAAGGGAAAAAAACGCAATATCAGGTCTATGACTGTTACAGAGTTAATTACTATTAGGCTAGAATGTTGTAGGGCTGCCACGATTCCTTGTGACAAAATTGATGAGTGAAATTCTAGACAACATTTTTTGTAATCAACAACCCAAACGTTCTAGAGAGTTTTGGGAGAAAAAACAGAAATATCTACATAACTGTCAGGTTTATGGCTATTAGAGTGTTAGTTTAATATTAGGTTATATTGTGTGTGAATGACATTTTTCGTTTGTCAGTAATAAACTAATGTTGTAGGTGGTGCCGCAAAGTTAAGACAAAACTTTCAGAAGTGGTAAAAATAGATGCTAAAATAGCCAGCGCAAAAACTTTAAGCTTAGTAAATCACGCTGCGTCTAGAACACCTACTTAGTTGCGTGTTCTCCAACCAATATTTGCGTCTTCCGACACACATTGCATATTTAGCATGGGGAAAAGCACTAAATGTATTGTGTGCGACTTGCTCAAGGTTTAAGAGGCACAGTGCTCTCTGTGTAAAGTTAGTAAATCAGCTACAGCCTGTTTTTGCAAAGCTGTTTAAGGTCATAGCACAACATCTTGACTAGATTTCAGGGTTCCATTACACTAATAATCAAGTGCACCATGACTGTTGAAATGTTTTCGCTTTTTTAAAATGCTGTGTTTTACATCAGACGTAATGTGGCACACACGTTACAAAAGGTTTTTATTTTTTTGTCTCAACAATCGACCTATTTCTCCCAAAGTGTTTAGGGAAGTTTTGTCCAACCAATGGAAGACGATATGGAATATTTTAGTGTATCTCAAACCTGCTGAGAGAAGCGCTGCTGGGTCTGGATCTGATAGTGCTCCTCCGCTGTAACACGGGCGACGCCGGCCATGGTTGTCGATGGCAGCGACTCAACTTCCTGAATGGCTTCCATGGAAATGCTTTGGGGGAGCACCCTGAAGAGCGACGTGACGTACATGATGATGCTCTTCTTGTCGGGGTGCGAGACTGCCACATCTGGAAAGCACAGAGAGTTAAAAAGAAAAATGACTTCAGATGTGATATTACATTTCCTCCACTTCCGCTCACCCAACCCCAACTATTGCTAGAGATATTCAGTCATTCCCCCCCCAATCTGGTCAAATAAATTCACAAAAGGTTTGCAATCTATTTTTCCCTCCTGTCCAGGAGAAAAGGTCGCGATTGTGGCTTAAGTCTCTCTGGTTAAATAAAAAACGTCACTTACCAAGCTCTATTAAATTCAGAATCAGACAGCAAAACCTCTCTAAACAAAAAAAGGAGAAGACCAGACACCCTTCTTCACAAAGCAAGAAAATCACTATCTAATAGTCAGGAGGTATTTGGACAGATGAAAACCCATAAGGTTCTATTATCAAGTAAGCAGGCCTCTTTCTGAGCTTGACATGAAAAGCTCAGCAGTTCTCCCACAGCTTAAATAAATACCCCGCCTCACCTCCTGATTAGCTGAAGTGTTAACAGCTGCACTCACCTGCACAGCCAGAGACACCGGAGTAGGAAAGGCAGAAAAAACACATGCATACTGCTGCATGTAACAGCAAATAAAATCCAGTTTTAAAAATTGTTATCTCATATTTGTGCATTAACATGAACCTTTCTAATCTTATAACATTTTAGTCAACCTGTCAAAGATTATGTGATTCCATGGTAGAAGTGTAACTATGTAACTTAAAAAAATGAAAAAAACACTGAAGTATTGAAATTCTGAATGAAGTTATTTTCATTTTATCATTTTAATAACATTGTATTAACTCCTGTGTTCATATGTTCCAGCTCTTCACCACGTAGGGATTGGAGGCTTTTCTTCGTCTCACTCAAATATTAGGGAACCATTAACGATGGGCCGTAACGCGTTACTACGATCCAATAACTTTCTCAACAAGAAAGTATGTTTTGGTACAGAGCTGTTGGTCCGGTACACACTTTCTACACAGTTTCTACTAAGACGCCTAACTGCGTTGTACATTAGCCAACAATATGCTAACCAAACACCAGTTCTCGTTATAGCCAGTGATGCAGGAGAGCAGGGGCTCTAATACCCTCCTTTGTCATTAAAGACTCCTATTGGGGAACACGGCGGCTTCCATTTGAAGTATGAGAATGGGGGAAAAAATATGTAGATTAGACAAAAGCAGTTTGCTGGTGTTACTTTGATATGAGTTCTCCCATCGGCTCCAGCCACAGGCACCAAAAGGGAACAGTGAACACTGTTATCCAGAGAGAAAACGCTGTCTGAACGCTGACAGTCCTCTCAGGATCTGTTCTTCCTGGGCTACATTGGACAAGTAAAATGTCAATTTTTTCTAACTGCACAAATTGACTTTTTTTTATGAGTAACAATCTTAAAGATCATTTTTTTTACGTTTTAATTTTCTGAGAATATTATGTTGGAGAATTTAATGCAAGTAAGGTTTAATCTTAACTGTAATTAAACTGTTTACACAACAGAAATCCCCCCCCGCCCCAAAACTCACTGAGAAACCTTCAAACCCCAACCCACTGACATACTGCCACGCTAGACCAAAATCAAAAGTGTTACTCATATGAGTGAAACAGTGCTACAATTAGAGAAACTTGTTGGTAGTTGGCAATCAACCATTAAAGACCAATTCTATAATGCAACACAAGGATTACAAAGATTATACAAGTCGAGAAGACTGAACCCCTTCCACACTAGCCGGACATTCTCCCAAAACGGAGATATTTTTCTACGGTTTCTGGGGCCTGTTATCTCAAACGGTACCGGAGTTTTCGGCACAAAGAAAACGATCCTTTTTAATAACTGTTGGCCAAAGTGGAGAATTTGCGTTTTTTCCGTTTTTCGTAAATCGTGCGTGTGACGTGAAAAACGGAGTTTTTATAGAGCCTTAACGCCGACTTTCCCGAGACTAAAAAAAATCCCAACACCACATTGCAAACGTTTTACTCTCTCGAAAACAGATTTATTTCCTCAATCTGTGTGTGTATCATCCATTGTTAAAAACGCGTCTTGTTTGTTTGGCTTTTAAAAGCTGTATAACGCTGCGGCGCTGAAGAAGAGATATAAGTTTCTCGTTGCGATAACTGTGAATCGACTGCGCCTACAGTTTGCAACAGTCTATAATGTCCTGAAAAACCAGTTTATCCTGTGACGTGTGATGGAATTTTGTTTCAAGAGCAAAGAAAATCTGTCGTTTAAAAAAAAAACTCGCTACGAGTGGACATGGTCTGAGATAAGTAAAACTAGGATACACATTACCAATACTGGTAACAAGTATTGGCCGAAACCATAATAATGTACTCGTATATAACACAGTTATAAATATAACAGTTTACCATGAAGCATACTTAAAAGTGATAATGCGCAATAATTTCAACAAAATGTCGATTTTCCCCTTGATAATTAAGTTTATGGTCACTTTTTTTAAATGATTTTTTATTTTTACAAATTCACACGATCTTTTTTGTATCAACAGAAATAAAAAAAAGGTATCTTCAATTCATTGCATTCTTTTGCGTGTAAGAAGAATCGCATTGGTACTAGTGTCGTTTATCACTAAGTACTCATAATATCAGTATCGTTGTTTCTAAAAATATAGTATTGTTGCCAGTCCTAAGATAACCAGTTAATGCAGCACGCTAAGGTGGGGTTGGGGCGGGGGTGCAGTAAGTGACAGTAAATGGAAAGAGTGATGAAATTGCAGCTAAGTACTGAATTAAAAAGAATTAATATATGGCTTTAAGAGCAGATGAAACGATAAGTCAAATAACACCACACAGTGCTGTGGACTGAAAGCAGAGGGTGGTAGAGCGTCTTAGGTTACCCACTATCCAATTCCACCGCTAAACCTCGAACGCCTTTCTCCTGCTAAGCAGGAGAAAAAGGAATCAGGATTGACAGACTTACAATCCCACTGAATCTTGAAAACTTGTCCAGCCATACTGTCCAACGTCATTGGTCCTTTTTTTCCACAGAAGACTCATTGATTCATCCTGGTGCACCTCATCTAAAAAATAAAATAAAAGTAACGCAAAGCAGAAGTCAACTACTAGCCTCAGAGAAAGTGCATTTGTAGACACCATCAACAACATCTCTGTGATTAGCCCCTGACAGTGAGACGCTGAGACAGCTACAAGAATGAGTGGACCTTTGGGCTTATACCAACACCATAAAGCCATATTGTTGATGACACTCCCTGAAACATGACCTCTGCAGAATGACAGCCACCTTCCACAATGCTTTATATTGATAATCACTTGGGGTGATTTACTCAATTTATTGAAGCAATTCATAATACTGATGCAACACTTTAGCATCAAATCTTGCGAATAAAGTGCCAAATATTCATCCTGTTGTCAGAATCAGATTTACTACGAAATATTAATTAGCAAACAAAGTTTAATAGCTTCAACCAAACGTAATCTCAGTTATATTATAGAAATCGCAGTATCTTATACACTTAGACGGTTAGTCAGTAAAGCCACAAAATAAATACAAAAACTATTAATATTATAAATTAATATTTTCTTATTACATCATAGAGTAATTTATAAGCCACAAAAATACGTTTTGATGTTGCACCTGAGTGCACAAGAAGTGAGACTTCTTGCCAGAGCCACTGTTTCAAATTTTAACTTTGTATAGCTGATAGATGAGCTTGATAGGAAAAGAGCATGTAATGACTTCTGACCACAGAGTGTCCATAAAGCTTCTCCTGCTATTGTTTCCCCACCGTCAGCAACAGAAAACATCATACAGAGCACTAATGTCTGATCTGTTCTCGTATCTCTGTGAAGATTTGATATAGATTAACAGGAGGGACAATGAACATACTGTATATTGCTCTCCTGCAACACTCTAGAGGATAATGTAATTATTAGGGTGTCATGATTCTACCAAATCCTCGAATAAATTCCAGTAGATTTGCGATTTTTTTTTTTTACAGTTCAACCCTATGCCATTTTTCAATATAGCAGTCTATATCTTTGTCGTATAATTACATGTTTGTACATTAAATCTTTATTTCATTTACATGTAATTGAGAGCAATTTCCATTTATTCTTTAAATGTATTAAACATTATGGGATCAGAAATGGTCAAATTAAAAATAAAATAATCTAATTATTGCATTTACGGATACATTTACAGATTATGAAGTGGAGTAAAACTTTGTAAATAATATAACATTAAGAAAAAAAACAGTAGGTGATGTTGCCATCTAGTGACGCTTTTTAGTTACTGCAGCTCGATCTACACGTGGAGCAAACAGTTTCCTCTGTTTCAAAGCGCAATGTGGACTAACCACGGGGACAGAAATAATTTTCACAAAAATGATTTGAGAGGTAGGAGCGCTTAGCTCTCGTCCCACTGTTCTTTTATTTCTAACCGTGGTTTAACTGAGCTTGCCAAGTACTACTTGCTACGAGCACGAATATACTCTGTAAGTTGTGCTGTGTTTTCAACGGAAAGTTTTAGTTGTGATATAGCAGTTAAATGTTACTTAGGTTTTGTGTTGTGAGCTGTATAGACTGGTGAGATTTTCTAGTTAGGAAATGTGTTTCCCCTCTGAGGAGGAATTCTGATAAATAGACTTGCCTGTACTGTTGCTATGAATCCCATAGGACTCTAGGACCTACAGTACAATTTTCGATAAAAAATTAAGGATTGGTGACACCTCTTATATGGGGCACATCCAAAACTGAAAATAATTGTGCAAACCCTGAACCAAAAGTCTCAACTCATCGCATGTTTCCATTGGTATTTTCCTTTTCACTTTAAAGAAATCAAACCACAAAGCTTAAAACTTTCTTCTAGAAAAGCGGCTAATGTTAAGAAGTATTAAAAATTGTGATGGCACTCCAATTATTTCCCTAATTTATTAAACATATTTATGAGTATTATTCCAATATGTAAAAAAATTTTCCATTACGAAAACCCACAGAAAATGAACACTTGCCCAGCATTCGCACTCCTACTGGACAAACATTTAGCACATTGTAAGATAATCTTAAGATCATTCAAATGCGCCAGCTTTGGCACGCCTCTGCTACTTACTCCTCCCCCTAACTGCTGTTTTCCATCGCCTCCTCCGAATTCCTGCACCTGGATCTTTCGCGTCTTGACCTATGAACCGATCCTCCCTCTTGAGCACCAAAATCCTCACACGTCCCCGTGGCTACTATCTGAACCAGAGGAATCGTCTGTACTGTCGGTTATCCAGCCTGTGTTTCCACAGGATTGTATAGGGAGCTCCTGTCACCCGCGGCCTGGAAGCCGCAGGCGTCGCCGGCGTGGATGCCGCAGTGGCCGTCTGGTTCGACTTTGGGCGACCCTGGCCTCTTTGGGGAGGTTTAAACGGGAAGCCCGTTGCCGCTCTATCCAGTGCTTGGTGCCTACTGCTGAAGGCTCTCATCAGCCGTGCGCCCGCTGCCACCGAGACATTTCCCGGGAGAACCTGCTGCCTCTGAGACACCACTCTACTGTAACTGAGCCTACTCAACTCGACGCTGGATCCTCTGGATTATACCGGTGGGTTCTGATCAATGCGCGATCTATCGGTAACAAATCTTTTGTTCTTAAGGATTATTTTACTCTCCACGAACTGGATGTCCTGTGAATTACTGAATCCTGGGTGCGCCCGGATGACTTGTCGGCTATTACTGAGCTCCTTCCAGCTGACTGTACTTTCCTGAACACCCCCAGACCCTCAGGCCGGGGTGGGGGACTATTGACTATATTCAAAGCATCCATTCTCTGCAAACCTATTACCGGATTGTGGGGGTTTCCCTCTTTTGAACTCTCCGCGTTTGAACTTGGACACTCGCCCTCAATATTTTGTGTGGTAGTGTACCGTCCCCCGCCGCCGAACAGGGATTTTATTTCTCAGTTTTCGGACTTTTTAGCTGATATTTTCTTGAAATACGACAATGTTCTCCTTTTGGGTGATTTTAATATTCATGTGTGTTGTTCGGGCAAGCCTTTTGTGTCTGAGTTTCTTAATTTATTGGATTCTTTTGGCCTAACTCAGCATGTGGACGCTCCTACGTATGGACAAACTCACACCCTGGACCTTGTGTTATCCCACAATGTGGTTATTGATGAACTATCTGTGGACGATGCTGCCTGTCTATCTGACCATCAGCCGGTTCTGTTTGCCACTGCTCTTTCTCATCCTGGCCCGTTTAAACACGAGTTGCTGCGTGACTCACGTTTTATTAGGGCATCTACAGCTGCATCATTCTCCTCTTGTTTTATTGAGCTTTCCTCCTCTCCCATGAACTCGAATGACCCTGATGTGCTTCTGCACTACTTTGAGTCTCTCTGCTCCTCAGCCTTGGACCAAGTCGCTCCACTAAGGGTGCGGCGCTCTGTTAATAGAACAGATCCCTGGCTAAATCCTGCTACTCGTTCGGCCAGACGGGTGTGTAGGTGTTTTGAGCGGAGATGGAGGAAGGACAGGGACCCTACCTCTTTAACCCTATTAAAAGAGTCCTGGAGACATTTTCAGCAGGTGGTGAAAACAGCTCGAAAAAATTATTTCTCTCACATTATCCACAGTCATCCTGGCAACCAGCGAGTATTATTTTCTGTATTGAACTCTTTTCTCTCCAGTGAACCTGCTCTGGCTAATATATCTGATGACCTCTGCTCAAAGTTTCTGAATTTCTTTTGTTCAAAAATTGATCGTATCAGAGCCTTGATCACACCCTCACTGGATGGTTCTCTTGGTTGTGTTTCTCCTCAGTTTTCTTTTGATCATTTTGAGCCTCTCTCTCTCCCAGTGCTCACTGACTTAGTGGCAGGGATGAACCCCTCTGGATCCCCGACTGATGTGATGCCCCCCCCCCCCCCCCCCCCCTCCCCCCCCCCTCCCCTCCCCCCCCCCCCCACCCACCCCCCCCCCCCCCACCCCCCACCCCCCCCCCAACCACCCCCCCCACCCCCCCCACCCCTCCCCCCCCCCCCCCCCCCCCCCCCCCCCCCCCTCACACCCCCGCCCCCCCCCACGTTTCTTGAAAGATGTCTTCCCAGTGGTTGGTTATCCCGTCCAAAACATTATTAATGCAAGCTTGACTTCTGGAGCTGTTCCTCAGGCTTTTAAACAAGCAGTGGTCCAGCCGATCCTAAAGAAAGCCAGCTTGGACCCTTCCACCCTGGAAAACTACCGCCCTATTTCCAAACTCCCGTTTTTATCCAAGCTTCTTGAGAAAGCCGTTTTTACCCAGCTGTCAGACTACCTACAGACTTTTAATATTTTAGATCCTTTGCAATCTGGGTTCCGGGCTGGTCACAGCACTGAGTCCGCCCTCCTCAGAGTTTTTAATGATGTTCTGCGGTCTACGGATCGCGGGTCATATGTCCTGATGGTTCTGCTGGACCTTACAGCAGCCTTTGACACCGTGGACCATTTCATACTTTTGTCCCGATTGAACCAGGTTGTGGGTATTCAGGGAACTGCCCTTGACTGGTTAAGATCCTATCTTAGTGATAGAAGTTTTTGTGTAAGGTTGGGGGACTTTGCATCTGACGCCTCCCCTCTGCCCTGTGGGGTCCCCCAGGGCTCTATTTTAGGACCTTTGCTTTTTAATCTTTACATCCTTCCTTTGGCAGCTATTTTTAGGCGATATGGCCTCTTTTATCATTCGTATGCCGACGACTGCCAATTTTATGTTTCTTTTAAACCTCAAGAGTCGCTACAATCAGCCGTGGATTGCCTGAATGAAGCCAAGGACTGGCTCTCTAACAACTTCTTACATTTGAATCTGTCTAAGTTAGAGGCTCTTTTATTTGTTCCCCCCTCGCCCGCTGCATTGAGCCCTGTCCTTCCGCCCTGCTTCTCGAGCTTAGTGAAACCCACTATCACAAACCTTGGTGTGATTCTGGACCCTGAATTAAGGATGGACTCTCACATTAGCCAGGTGGTGAGATCCTGCTTCTTTCAGCTCCGCCGGCTGTCAAAATTGAAGCCCATCCTGACTAAACGTGATTTGCATACTGTAATTCATGCATTTGTGATTTCACGCCTGGATTACGCAAACTCTCTTTTTTATGGGTCGACTACTGCTGCAACTGCACGCTTACAGCTGGTACAAAACGCGGCTGCTCGCCTTTTGACTGGCACTAGACGAAGGGAGCATGTCACCCCCGTCTTGGCTCCACTGGCTCCCGGTACGTTTCCGTATTCGTTTTAAAATTTTACTTTTTGTTTTTAAGTCACTTTACTTGTACGCGCCCCCGTATTTGTCTCAGCTGGTTCAGCCATATCTACCAGGCCGGTCACTTCGGTCAGCAGAGCACCGCCTCCTGCAGGTCCCACGGGTTCGAACGAGGATGCGAGGGGAACGTGCATTCTCGATCTGTGCACCTCGCCTCTGGAACCAACTCCCCATGGCAGTGAGGTTGGCCCCTTCACTTTCTGTTTTTAAATCCCGCCTGAAGGCTCATTTTTATTCTCTGGCTTTTAATGTGGCATAGTTTTGCCTTATCTTAATGTGTTTCTCTATTTTATTGCTTGGTTGTGTTTTCTACTGTTGTTTTGATGTACAGCACTTTGGTCGGCCTCGGCTGTGTATAAACGTGCTTTATAAATAAATTGGTATGGTATGGTATGGTATAATCGCCTGTATTTTGTTACAACAATCCCTCATACTGAGCAAGCACGAAGCGACAGCGGAGAGGAAAAACTCCCCTTCAACAGGAATAAAACCTGCAGCAGAAACTGTCTCAGTATGAGTGGCCGTCTGGCATGACCGACTGGGAATTGAGAAGACAGAGACACAAAAATCCTAAAAAGATTTTGAATGTCCAATTACTTGGACATGAAGTACTCCACCAGTGTCCCAAGAAACTGCAGGTCTATGAGCTCCAGTTGAACATCACTGGGTCGTTTTATCAACTTCGCAGGTGAAGAGAGATGAAATCATGGCCATTTAATCCTCATTAGTTCTAAGATCTTCACATTGTTTTGACAATTCAACATGGAGTGTTCCTAGCGTTCCCATCCATCCCTTAAAATATAGAATTGTACTTTATTTGACAATTAAACGTGGCGTCCAGTTTTGAACCAATAAGAGACGCCATTTGTTCCGGATTTTCATAAATGTCCAATATGTCTGTCGCACATAGGCTACAATAGCCTAATTCTAAATACGTATATAAAAATAAAATGCAGGACATGACCCAACTAAAGTCAGCAAAACGATTAAGGCGATGGGATCTAAAGGGACCGCCAATTGTTTGTGTCGGTTGTGCGCTCATGGTTGATCAGACAGGTAGACTCACACAATTCCCCCGGAAGTTTAAAAATGAGTGCAAAGGTAAAAACGCTTGCAGAGATACATATGTGAGTGGGAAGAGGCCCAACCATCGGCAGGACACGGTCAGTAAAGATGAATACAAGGCAAATTGTAAACTTCGTCGCCGATTGTTCTCAGTCGCACACTGAGAACTCTCGCTGCCACAGCACAGCAGGCACACAAGAACTCAGAAAACACACGCATATGTGCAGTTTTTCATTCTCCAGACATCACCCAAGGCTGATATGACATGTAAGCAAGAATATTCATAATGGATTATATTTATTGTGCATTTTCTAAGATGTCTTGTGCATATGCAGTTTTATTGAGGTTGGGATTATTGTGGAGTAAAGACTTTAGGTTAAGGGATATTATCTAATAGATATAAATGAAAAGTTAAAGAACAAATCATAGTAACTGATTAACTGTTAAGCTAATAAACAGTTTAAAATTAAAAGTAAAAACTGTTTGGATAGGTTTCTGCCAGTTATACATTTATATTTTAAAGGAATGGCCTATATACATTTTTTTATTAGTGTGGTTTGATTGTTGTTCAGATAAGCCATGAATGCCATGCAATTTATGTAACAATTTGACACCCCACTGCTAAAGTTGTCTTTAAATAACAAGATAAACAAGTTTACAGCTTTTTTATCCCCAAGAGCCACTTAAGAAAGAAAATATTGAAGGTTCATCGCTAAGAAGCTCAACAAACAGACTTCCTGTTAGTATCGTCATGTGTTAGATCACACAGCATTTTGTTAATAATAAAGTGACAGGGTGTAGGTTTTGCAGTACATCTTTGAAAATAGCCATTAAAATATTATGTAAAAATAATTACGTAAAGCACATAAAATGCAAAATATTGGCGATATTGTAAAATATGACTTTAAAAATCAGTTTTAGAATACATAGGCGCGGGTCATCTTTTCAGGGGAAACCCATATTAGATGGCGTCTTTACTTCTACAAGAGCCCGGACGGACAAAGCACACGGAACAGGCCCGCTATTAAAACATTGATTTCCCCTCTAAATGCAAAAAAGTTTCGCCATAAATACATTTTTACCTCTTTGCTAGTTCCAAGCGATGAAAGAGAGACTGATGTGCTCTTCATGTTGCTACAAATAGAGAATTCTCAGGGAATTGAGCTTTTGAAAACAGCACTAGTTGGACCTCCGTTGTTGAGTTTATTACTCGAAGACACAGATATGCTTGTGATAATTTAGGTATGCACAGCCCCCTACTGGCCGAAAATTACACACTGTGTCTTTAAGTTGTATGCACTGTTATGTCATTTTATGTTAAAAACATTTAATTAAGGCTTTATGTAGCCTAAGTTACAGCACTGATGCATCGATCAGTTTATTGTGAATAAAGCATTTCGAGCTTACCGTATGACCATTCTGGATGACCCGTTCACTAAAAGCACCACACCTTCCCGTGAGTCGGACGGCTCGGCCCATGGTGAACAACGCCATGTAGCCTAAGTGCCTCTTATGCTTATTTATGAAAGATGGCAACCCTAAGTGTTCTTCGGATGGATACATTCTGATGTGAAAAAAAAAATTGATGTATAATAGAATGCAAAAATACCAACTTTCAATCTGCCTTGATTTCACCCACTTCATTCATTACATTATCACAGACACACACCTGGCGACATTTATTAGTACATCCCAAGGGTAAAACACCGAAGCACAAAAACGCAGTTTCATTTATGAATAACACTGTCAATCATGTGAGAAAACATTCACTGGAGAAACAGAAAGAACTTCTGATACACTGAGACGCTTCGCAAAAAACATGTCACTCTTCTGATATAAACTAGCGGACATAGCCAAAACATGTCAGACCAACCGACAGGTAAAACCTTTTTTCATCCTTGAAAAGAATAAATCAATATACAGATAAATAACATACCCAAATTGCACATTATAATCGGGTATGCCACTTTATCAACTGCACACTTTAATAACTGCACAGTATTTTGGTTTATTAACTATGTCCATAATGTGCAGGATTCTGAGGTTTTGACCCGTTTTCGCTTTGTAATTGAATTTCCCCTTGTGGGATTTTATTCTATTTAGACTAAAAACGTTTTTTTCCTCTCAATATCATTGTTAATGTAGTCCAACAAATGTAAGCCACACAAAACCTCGATAAGATACGTTGAGGTTTGTGGTAGTAATGTGGCATAAATGTAAAAAAAAAAGCTCAAGTACTGTAATGTTCCAAGATAAACTCTAAAACAATCCCATGAAATATTTATACACCCAAACATTTACCAAATGGATCTTCAGTTTAAAAAAAACGAAAGTCTTAATCTAAAAAAAGAAGAAAAGAATGAAACATGAATGTTTTTTTGTATATTAATGAGCATAAACGCCTTGAAGAAAGCAAACAAGTATGAAGATAGAGCTTAAAAAGAATGCAAGTGTATGCCCACCACTAAATGAGCTTACAGGCTGCATAATTTAGACTGTCCTTCAACCACTACAGTCACTTTTTTCCCCATTTTTCTCATGAATCACTGGAGGCCATTGTTTAGACTGCTTATTATCCTCCACAACATTGAGTATGTGTCAGTCAGCTTGGTTGTGCTCAGCCTTAGAGCCAAATTAAGTCTGAAGAGTGGTTTTTAAACAGAAGGCTCTAGGTATAAAGGAGCACTTTTTTTTTTTTTTACAAGAAAGGTGCCAAAGAGCCCGTGGACATGCAAGTCAACCAGTAGCCAAAGTAGAAGAGACAGATCCCAGTATATCTGAGGCAGAGCGACCAAATGAACACGTAAGGTGGAGATACAAAGACAAAGTGATAGATGAAAACAGAGGGGTTCTAAGGAGAAAGAGGAAACGGTTAGCGCTATTCTCTTTATCCCTGCCTGACAGTTTTGATTAAAAGAGCAAATTGATCTGGGAGGCTCTGGCCAGAATAGATGGCACAGATGTCCTGGTGTGGGTTTTCTGTCTAAATCAAAACAGCCTCTATGTTTGGTAAACCCTCTTCTTATTTCTGCCCATCAGTCAGTCTGCAATCCCTTACTTTAAGTCTAAGCTCAGCGACAGCAACACACAATATTCCAAACTGAGTAATTACAGCCACTGGCGGAGGGTGAGCTTTGGCTCAACTCGGCTATTCTTCTCTACAATTAGGGATGAAGGGAGTGGATTTGTTCAGCGTCTGTTCGGTGGTTACCTTCGGGGTCCAGGAGTCTCTCTATGCCCAGGTGTTGCTGTGCCTTGCTAAAGGCGTGTTCCAGTCTGTCAATCGCCGACGTCTTCTTCTCCACCGCGCTCCAATCAAACAGCTCCGGCCTGCAGAGATAATGACAGAGAAAACATTTGGGATCATACATCGAGTTCTGAGTATTTATGTTTTACTTTAGCAGGTTCACTCCACACTTATTATCACCCATGGCTAGGCCTGGGCAAAAATAAACGATTGAATTAATTAATTCAAAAATTTTGTTGTGGTGGATTTAAAAAGAAAGTAAACCGAGTTTTTGTGCAATGGCACATTTTTGGCTCCCTGGAGATTCCGTAGAGGAATTGGTATGGTTTAAACCTATTCCAACACCAGATGTGAAAAATGCTAGTGTCTCTAAGACAAAGGAAACAGCTACCTGTAGCCAAATCCTTTGCACAAGTTGTCTGCCGTTTGTATTTTTTTACCTTTCTTAATACGGGGGTACGGTTGCCCAGAAGTATCAGAGGAATACAAAAGCCACATCGCTACAAAATAAACCACAACGCTACAAAATAAACCACAACACAACAAAATAAACCACAACGCTACAAACTAAACCACAACGCTACAAACTAAACCACAACGCTACAAAATAAACCACAACGCTACAAAATAAACCACAACGCTACAAAATAAACCACAACGCTACAAAATAAACCACAACACTACAAACTAAACCCCAACGCTACAAAATAAACCACAACGCTACAAAATAAACCACAACCAAAACCACAACGCTACAAAATAAACCACAACACAACAAAATAAACCACAACGCTACAAAATAAACCACAACGCTACAAACTAAACCACAACGCTACAAACTAAACCACAACGCTTCAAAATAAACCACAACGCTACAAAATAAACCACAACGCTACAAAATAAACCACAACACTACAAACTAAACCACAACGCTACAAAATAAACCACAACGCTACAAAATAAACCACAACACAACAAAATAAACCACAACGCTACAAAATAAACCACAACGCTACAAAATAAACCACAACGCTACAAAATAAACCACAACGCTACAAACTAAACCACAACGCTACAAAATAAACCACAAGCTACAAAATAACCACAACACACAAAATAACCACAACGCTACAAATAAACCACAACGCTACAAAATAAACCACAACGCACAAAATAAACCACAACGCTACAAAATAAACCACAACGCTACAAAATAAACCACAACGCTACAAAATAAACCACAACGCTACAAAATAAACCACAACGCTACAAAATAAACCACAACGCTACAAAATAAACCACAACGCTACAAATTAACCACAACGCTACAAAATAAACCACAACGCTACAAATTAACCACAACGCTACAAAATAAACCACAACGCTACAAAATAAACCACAACGCTACAAAATAAACCACAACGCTACAAAATAAACCACAACGCTACAAAATAAACCACAACGCTACAAAATAAACCACAACGCTACAAAATAAACCACAACGCAACAAAATAAACCACAACGCTACAAAATAAACCACAACGCTACAAAATAAACCACAACGCAACAAAATAAACCACAACGCTACAAAATAAACCACAACGCTACAAACTAAACCACAACGCTACAAAATAAACCACAACGCTACAAACTAAACCACAACGCTACAAAATAAACCACAACGCTACAAAATAAACCACAACACTACAAAATAAACCACAACGCTACAAAATAAACCACAACGCTACAAAATAAACCACAACGCTACAAAATAAACCACAACGCTACAAAATAAACCACAACGCTACAAAATAAACCACAACGCTACAAAATAAACCACAACGCTACAAAATAAACCACAACGCTACAAAATAAACCACAACGCTACAAAATAAACCACAACGCTACAAAATAAACCACAACGCTACAAACTAAACCACAACGCTACAAAATAAACCACAACGCTACAAAATAAACCACAACGCTACAAAATAAACCACAACGCTACAAACTAAACCACAACGCTACAAAATAAACCACAACGCTACAAAATAAACCACAACGCTACAAAATAAACCACAACGCTACAAACTAAATCACAACGCTACAAAATAAACCACAACGCTACAAACTAAACCACAACGCTACAAAATAAACCACAAGGCTACAAAATAAACCACAAGGCTACAAAATAAACCACAACACAACAAAATAAACCACAACGCTACAAAATAAACCACAAGGCTACAAAATAAACCACAACACAACAAAATAAACCAAAACGGCAGAAAAAATAAACCACCAATGTAATGAAATAATTGTTTAAATCTAGAATTAATTTGGCAAAATGTTTGATTGACCTGTGACTAAAATTCAAATTTTTCCGGTACTTTTTTTTAAAGTAATGCACAAGTAAAGTAATGCATAATAATGTTATGCTTTTGATGCTGTAAAGCCTAATATTCTATTTTTCTTGTTGAAAAAGGAAATTAAAGGCACAGTTCAACTAATTCAAGCCATACACAAAAGGCAAACACTTCTCTGTCACTTTAAGGGTTATTTCTCTGAGGCAGCCACTTCTGATTTTGGGGTCCGCCAGGGTTTTATATTAGGACCACTGCTGTTTTAGTTTGTCGCAGATGGTTAATTTTTAGGAAGAATAATTGTATTTTGTATTTTTTTTCTGCTGATACTCAGGACCTTTATATGCATCCATCCATCCATCCATCCATCCATCCTTACCTAAACTTTAAAACTCAATCACAAAAGACATTGGAAAAACCACCCCCAAAAAAAGGTTTAGGGAAGAAAATCTTTCATTATAGGGAAACATCCAACAAGAACCTGAAAGAGAATCCGAGAAGCAATAAGAAAATATTAAGTTGATCAACTTCATATTTACCACTGCTCTGTCCCTAGATCATTTATAGGACAGATTTCAGTGACTGAAAACTAAACAGAAAAAAAATAAATCAAAAAAGAAACATGTAAATAAAACAAATAGTCTGAAATCTTGAAAGGACAGGATTTAGTCACAGAACCTTCGAGGTTCTATGATAAGGTGTCAACAAAAATAAAATTGACAAAATATCTTTGTTTTTTGGATCTAATCTGTTAAAGTTAGATTAAATTAGGTGGTTGTTTTCTTTAAAAAAATGAATTATTTTTATCACATAGGAAAGGAGGAACACAGACATTTCCGAATGGCATAATTTAATGCAACTGTAGATTTAGGTAAAAACTTTAAATAAGGAGCGGATCCTATGTACAAGACTCGCAGGGATGATACTTGGTAAAGGTTTAACCTCAGATAATTGATAACCTGAGACTGGTACATGTTCTATGCTATTTTATTATAAAATGAGCTTAGATTTATTCTATGGTTGTTTGAAAATACAAGTCTTTCTGGGCTGGGTTAAGCTTCTTAGCAACATTGTTTACTCTTTTCAACATCTTTTTTCGTTTTCAGCTTTCTAACATAAACATTTCACTCTACCGTACCTGTGGCTGTGGATGAGAGCGTTGAAGGCCAATCCATCATTCCAGCTACTGGAGAAGTTAACCACATTCACCTGAGGATAGAGAGAATACATAAACTAAAGAGCCAATGTGTGAGTCTGACTGTGAAACCCACAGCTGAAACTCTGTCCCTGAACCTAAGGGACTCATTCGACTAAAGACAGAAAGAGCTTTGAATGCATAAAGCAAACGGGATACAAATGTTTTAAATGGCCCGAAAAGCAAAAAGCTGGAAGTCAAAAGAATGTTTATTATGCTCAGTCTTTTACATTTGCTTTTGATGTAATAAAATCAGCCTAGACACATATTTTAACGGGGTAACTGCAAATAAGGCTAAAAAATAGAAGATGCTGGCTTTCTGTGTTCCCACAAAGAGAATAAAGAGTGACTAAAACTCGAGCTGGGCTTAAAAACAAATCTGTTCACTGATTCAGTTTAAACTAATATTATTCAGTAGTCCTGCACTGAATCAGACCATAGTACCATTAAGAGTCATATTTTCTTAAAACACTCATAATGTGAACAACACCAGGTTCTATGGACTGATGCCAAAAAGAAATGGAAAAATGGTAACTGGCCTAACTGGTAAAGTACATTTCTACCACCCCAACATAGTTGTATACTTTTTAGGATGAGAAAGAGAGTGGGACAGAGATTGTTAGGCATGTCAGCATTTTAGTCATTAGACTTGAACTGATTAGAATAAATAATTTTGAATAAACACATGATCTAGATTGCTATGGTTCAAATTAGTAAAATGGTAAATAGACTGGACTTATAAAGCGCTTTTGTAGTCGTACCGACTACTAGGCATGTGTGTTGGCAAGAATCTGGCAATACAATATGTATCATGATACAGGGTGTATGATACAATATAGTGCGATATATCACAATACTACGAGTAAGACAATATTTTGTGATAAAAAAAAAAGAATTTAACTGTAAAAAAAAAATTATCACGGCATTCTAAGCGCTTCAACCCGTTTCACACATAACACATCCAGTTTTATTAGGTGAAAACAACCACCAACTAGTGGTCATACTATAAATTTTACAAAAACAAAACAAACAAAAAACTGTCAATGGTTCTATTCAAAAGAAAAAAAAAATATATATATATATCGTAGAAAATAATATTGCGATATGGGGCGCAAAAGAGACTGCTAATTTAACGATTTTCTAGTGGTGAATGCATAGCTTTTTTGGACTCTGCATCACAAATATTATAAAAAACAATAATAAAAAAACAACATGTTTTCTTTAGCCCACTGGAGTTTGTAGGATTATATTGTGTTTTTCACATCAATTTTTCATTAGTTTCATGCCAGCAGGGCCAGACATACCCATAATTCTTTGCCTTCTAAAGCCATTGCCGCCCAGTTGGTCACAAGTCTTAGTGATCTCTATATCGGGCCTCATATACATAGGCATCAGCCCTCGTGGCTGATGAGGTTCGAATCCCGTTATCAGTGACCTTTGCCACATGTCTTACACTACATGTCTAAACCTCTCAAAGCACTTTATACATGTCATGTTCACTCCTTCTCATACAACTGTACAAAGGCTGGTAGGCAAATTGGGATTAAGTGCCTTGTCCATGTGAACATCAATAAGTGAAAGGAGTAAGCTGTCGCCCAGTAGGCCTAAATAAAAGGTGTAAAGGTATAATCAGGGTATTGTTAATGTTTTATGTCCTGTATGTTCATTGCATTTATTATATTTTGTATTTTATGTGGAACTTTTATGGTGGCCTTTTTGGCCAAGGCTCCATCGCAAAAGAGACTTGTTCTCAAAGGATTTCCGTGGTTAAATAAGGGTTAAATACATAAATAGAGCTGAAAGAATAAATTGAATCAATTATAAACGATTTTTAAAATATTTGACAACTAATTAAGTCATCAATTAGTTGCTTTATAATCACATTTTAGCTTAACCCCTTAAAGTTCCGACGGCATGCAGGCGGGCCCTTCCGGCATTTTTACTTTTTAATCCATGATTCTGATTTATAATTTCTATGAATTTATACGTTTTATATCATTAGAAAGCGAATAGTATTATTTTTTTTAACCATATATGCCAATAAAGGACACAATCATAAGTCTGAACACAGCAGATGTCTTTGTCACCCGCCCATTCCCTCCCAGAAGAAGAATTATGCACAACTCACATTTTGCAGCCTGCTGTCTTTTCAGTTAATTTAATTGAAAGCAGAAGATCCAAATTTAAAAAGCCACATTTACTCCAACACCCCACAGACCATGAAAATGTTGTGCTTAGTGAAGGTAGGTGTATTAATTCTGAGAGCCCTTAATGTTGCGACAAAATACTGCCCAACTACGTCAGCCTCCGTCATATCCGAAATGAAATGTCATATTCATTTCATGGCCTGAGATTTGTTAATATGCTGTAAATTAATTTGTATGAAATTCAACCACATTTTGTATTTTTATGCCTAAAAATTGTTCTGGACACATATCTGGATATATCTTGCACTGATTCGCTAATTTTACATTGTTAACTGTGTTCAGGTCCAATAAAATAGATTGCACAATTCTCTTGTGTTTTCAATGTTCTTAATGAGAATTTGTAAGTAATAATTTATACAGGTGAAAATAATCGTTAGTTGCAGCCCTCTACATGAATAAAATAAAAATATTTCACTGTACCAGCCTACCACAATTGTTAATGATGTCAAAAAATACCAAGCTACACTTACTTTGTACAACAAAGGCAATGAGGATAAATCTTGATGTTTGTATTTAAACTCAATATTATACATTTAAAATGTGGCGTTTTTCTATTTAACTTAAAAGAAGTGTGAAGTGGAGGTATGTGACAAGACCCAGGAAGTTTGGTCTAGCTAAGTTAAATCAATATTGGTGATATTCAGGCTTTTGTTTTAAAAGAAATACTTATTCTAGAGACCATTTCCCTTCAGAATAATGCTACGCCTCCTCTACTGGACCCTCACCAACTTTCAACTGGATTTAGACTTAAACTGAAAATGAAACGCCACCACAAACAACATTAAGTAAAATCTGTTGAACTTCAAGCATTTCAGTTATGTTTAGCTTTATTTTTCTTAATATAAAATGTAAAAATACGCTTTCAGGGAAGCATGGATAAATTGTTTTCACATTTTGCACTTCAGTTTAAACAGTTTACAACTTTGAGTTTGCATAATTTTCACCCTGTGTTTCATTTAAGATATCTTCCTCTTGGCTTATGTTATGATAATTTTTCTGTTGCATTGCTTTGAAAAAGATTTCACAGCTTAAAAAACTTGAAAGATGTAGTGTTTTTTAATACATTTTGCACAAAAATTTTTCTTTAAATGACATTGTATACTAGTTTGAAGTTCTATGATATGTGAGATGAATAAACAGAAGAATAGATCGTAAAATACAAATTGTTATCGCACATGCTTCAGATTAGTTATTTTGTGGATTTAAAATCTTAGCTTAGAGGCTTTATCTATATTTATGATTAATCTATATTTATGCCTTAGGCATTAAATGATCATTTAAAACCTTTTCCAGCGATGAGTCTAGAACCAAACATTTACCATAGCCAATGTTCCCGTCTGGGATTTTTGCCTACAACGAACATCAGAAACCAATGACTCAAAGGAAAATACAGCATGAGAAACATCCCCCAGCCTCTCGTACAAACACTATAACTTTAGTGGGCTGTTGAATTGACGACTGTTTTGATGAGGTCTGTAAGACGTGAATATATAGGAACTGGGAGGCTACAAATGAATTGCATACAAGGAACAATAAAGCTGTCTAACTCCAGCTCTATGTAGATTGATGCTGCGTTAGAAGCAGCAGAAAAGAAGCAGTAAGCTTGCTGCTGTCACACACTGTATTACAGTCAAACTGGTAGTTTGATCTCAAAGAAACTGGTTTAAAATCGAAACAAAGGATCTAACGAGGGGTCATTTAGTATTTGGATGGTCTTCACAGATGTTAAGCTGAAACAAGTTTATTGACGTTTTTCATAAATGTTAGAAGAAAAAAATTGAAAAAGTGTGATATGTATTTGTTGTCAATGTTTAAATCTGATAAATAAAACAAAATCTGATGTAATCAAATAGAAAGAGGATGCCAAAACTGCAAGCCTGTGAAGACACGGTCTTCCACCTCAAATGACACATCAGGCAAGGAGAATGCAACTGAAACACTGCAAACGGGTTCCTGGTAACGCTAGGGTTGCAATGCAGATCACCTTTATGGAGAAGCAGCAAGAAGAAAGCAAAAATAAAGTCCTGTTTTGCTATAAACTCTGTAGAGGACACCCCAAAACGGTTTTCCGGCCAAAATAAACAAAAGGTTCCTCTTTTTTGTCAGTTTACATAGCTTAACATAGCTTTTTTTAGGCTAAGGCAGGAAAGCTGCTCAGAGTTGAAATCTAAGTGAATGGAGCCAAATGCAATGTAATCCTGGAAGAATGTCTACAATAGACTTCAGATAGGGTTGGAGTTTACAACAATCTAAGGATACAGCCAAAGATAAATGGTGTGGTTCAGAACAAAGCAGACCCAAGTAATAAAATTCCCTAATCAAAGTAAAATCATCAGGACTATAGATGTGTAAAGCTCGTGTAGTGGGAAAAAGGCATTTTAAATAAAGAGGTGAGAGAGATTTCTTCATTTTATCTTGGAAGTTTAATTATATTTCAATTGATCATACAGGAGGACAGTACAAATCACAGTGAATGCTGAATACTGCCTCGTCTCAGCATAAATGAAAATAAGTGTTTATTAAGATCAGCAACCTTGCCTCTATCTTTTCTCAAGACAAAACTTTTCTCTCAGGGTGGGAATTTCTCAGGATGAAGGCACCTGACTCTTTAGCTGGGAATAAGTGAATCTTGGCAAATACAAACAATGGCAATGGCGTTGGTTAAATCGTAACACAATAAGAGAAACTCTCAAAACTAAGTATATAAGAACAATCAATTTTCTCTAGGCAGTAAGGTTTTCTCTAACCCAGGTGAACTTAACACCTGCTTTCTGGTTTAATCTGCCCCAAACAACTTAATTATACTATATTTATGTACGTATATTTACGTCTCGGAATTACTTCTTTGTTGTCTTCCAGACCGATTTGGGGACTTAACAATTAAACAATAATAAAAAGCTGATGAATCTGCCACGGCAGAATCCGCGCAAGCAGGTTCATCGACCTTTAGAAAGTATCATCTGTACAAAATATTGATTTGGGGTCACAAATAAACAGAAAGGCTGCGAGTTCTAGCGTTAATGAAGCAGCCTTCCTCATGCTAATACCTTAGCACCTCCGAGACGTTCTGAACTCACGGGGGAATATCGCTAACTATTCATTTCAAACAATGGCTAAATGAAGGAGTTCTGAGGCAGATGATGCCTTATTACAGGCGGCAGACTCCTGTCCTGATTGACTTACATTATATGGACATATGCTGATTGGGACTCGATTAAAACTCCTGCCGAACGGCTCCAAGTGGCTCCAAACTTGTCTGGGTGAGTAAATGAATGTAATATTTGCTAAAAAATAAAGTCCAGATTGAAAAAAAAAAAAACTGTCCCTTTAAGGTGCGTAAGCAGGATCCATAGTGTGCCTAAAGTCACGCTCGTTCTTCCGTCCCGTTTTTTTCTATAAATCCCAAATTTGCATTGGAAGTTGCTATTGTAGTTTTGTGCGTATACCAGCTTTATAAATGAGACCCCGGGTTATGATTACATTCTACCTGGTGAAGGTTTATTTAACTTACAGTGATTCAAATAAACTCATATTCTAAAATATACAAGATATACTAGAGTCAGAAATATTTATAGTTTAAGATGTTGTTCTTTTTTTCAGGGACTTAAGCACACTGCAGAAAAACAGTAAATTAAACTATTCATTTTGAGCGATAAACTTTGATGCAAGACAATCATAGGAAATTCTTTTGCTTTTCACATCTAAAAAAGGATCTTCACACACCGCAAATTATGAAAAACAACTAAATTCATAATACAGTTTAAATGAATTAAGACTTAAAAGTAAAGGGCCATACCTGAGGATATTGCCGTGTGTTCTGACGAACCCAGCTCAGCAGAATTTTCTCACTGTTGGTCTGCTGTAGGTCCGCCATCACATCCTTCATCACATCCTTCACCTGAACACAGAAAGAGGACAACATGTAAATATGAATCAATGAAGTGCTCGTGGTAAAGAGAAACTCATACAATAAAAATCGTTTACAGGCCAATTTGGAGTCAACGCTCACAGAACCCGTCAGATGACATGAAGTAGGCTAAGAGAGCTCAAAAAGCAACGAAATATTCCAGAACAGCTAAGAAACAAAGTCATTGATATCCAACAGTTTGGAAAGGGTTATAAAGCCATTTTAAAGGCTTCTGGACTCCAGTGAACCACAATGAGAGCCATTTTCACAGTTTTGAAAAAAATATGGAACCAATGTGAAGGTTCCCAGGAGTCATCAGCATCCCTAAATAACTACAAGATTGATGAGAAAGTTGCTTTAAACTTACTTAGGTGATTTGGGAATACATGGACAAGCTCACAGCTAATGCATTTGATTCATTCTTGCCAGATATTTAAGTTTCTTGGCTCAGAAACATGTATAAATGTAGTTAAAAGTGATAAAATAGGGTTTACATAAACTGTGATGTTTCTGAGGATCGAGTTGTTTCATACTGGCTTTTGGGATCAACTACACTTAAATTGTCGAAAATGAAAATGTTAGGAGGCTCATATGTTGTTAGTAACAGATTCCAATTTCAAAAATACTGAAATGTCTCTTTACTAATTCCATTTCAGCATGGAACGATTTATCTTTTGTCTGCAGTAGATAGACTGAAGTCATAAGTTATGCATAAAATTAGATTGAAGTTTAAAATAAAAATAAGTATACTAGTTCCAGTATTGGCACACAGAAACTAAACACGTTTCATTGTGGTTTAATGTAAAAACCTTTGCTGTAACTTGAGTCTCTTTCCTCACAATGAGTCTTTTAAAAAAATCTTCCTGTTTTGCAAATCTATTCTAAAACAACTGTACGTATTTCCTCGTCACTTAAACAAATGCTAACAATGTCCAAGCAGTTTGGTTGAGGCCTATCTGTGGGACAGTTTGCATATTCTCACACCCGTATCTCTACAAAGCTGCACCCGCTGAGTTAAAGAACAAAGCTAAAAGAACCTTCTATGAGCATAAATCCATGCAGCGAGCTGTGTTTGCATTCGTTTGTATCCCCACAGGGAGGATTTTTGGCAGTTTTGAGTGACAGTTTTGGAGCACTTGTTAAAACTTATGTAGAAACAAAGAATGATGCTTTTCTCCTACCCGCCCAGTTGGATAATACCTTTAGAAATGCCATCTCAGCTAAAATGTATGTATTCAACCAAAAACACATAAAGAAGGGATTTTTCGTCCCAGTGCTCATGTTTTTCACATTCAATTTTTCCATCTTAACTTTCCTTTTTTCATGGTCTGTGGATTCCCTTTCAGGATAAATAAAGTTTTAAAATATTTCTGTGTGCAAAAATGGAAAACATTTTTTTTTTTGCTGATTTCAGTCATATTGAGCTTTGCAGAAGGAATTTCCCCCCCAGAATATATCCATGTTTTATTCACAGCCTTGAACGACAATGTACTGTAATTTTTTGGACTATAAGACGCTGCTCTTTTTACACTCTTTGGAACCTATGGCTATACAACATGCAGCTATATATTTTTATACTGGCTAACAACCTCCAGGGGGCACTGTAGACTATGGCTGGACGATAATTCATAACAATATATAAGGATCGACAGGCGTGTGGTGCGATGGAAAAAACATTTTCGTAATTCGTTTACGTAGCAGGTAGCTTTAGCCTTTAGCTTAGCAGTTAGCAGAACCGAATTAGCTGAGTGTGAATTTGGAAGTTGCTGTTTGGTGTGATAGTTAGTAAATAAATTGATTAAACTGGATCAAATCTTTGTTTCTTTTATTTGAGTGTGTTTGTGTTTGAATCATTGCAAAGGACTTACCCTTCAGACAAAGAATATATAGTAAATCTTAACAATTAGCTATAAAACTGCTGTTTGATAGTTATCTCTGATAATTTTACGAATTTAAAATTGGTTGGTGCTCCGTTAAATAGATATTATAAAGGAATACTAATTTAAGAATTCATGAATTATTAATTTAATATTCCCTATAACCAGATAGACCATAACTTTCTTTTTAAGAAACCCAACATAACTCATATTTTTATTATTAACCAGATAGTATTGATGTGAGTGTATTCAGTCTTTTCAAAGAATGTGGCTGGTAAAGTAAAAAGGGTCTCATTTGGTAGTGTGTCACAGCATACATTTCTGCTATAATTAGAGGGGAGCTTTGACAAGACTGGTGGATCCAAATAAAAAGAGCAACATAGACATAGCGATGAAAGAAAGCATCACTAGGTTGCATTTTTAGACATTAAGTTGTATCCCATCCTTACCATCAGCCTTGTGCAGTCACCTTGACCCAACCCTGTGATCACCTCCTCGTCAGAGCTCTTGCCGTTCAAAGCTTTTCAAGAAAGTAGTCCAGGCTAGTGTCTGGGGCCATCACACTGTGCCGATTTGCTTTGGAAAATTATATTCCTATGAAAGCCTGATTCATTTGTATCACAAACAAAAAAAAAAACGCAGGCCAAAATTCAAATCTCACTATTACTAGGCACTATTACCTTTCCATTCCAATCAATCCGTGCTGTGGCCAGTGTCAACTGTTTTGCACCCCCTAATCAGCTGCTTCATTCTTGAATGTACAACTAGCTGGCATGTCTGACTACAGAACATCTAATGATGAAACTCCTTTTGACACAACACCAAAGGGATGTGTTTATGAACCGCAGTATATGGATGCCGAACTTCAGCAGATGGAGCTAGAATGGGCAGAGAACGAGCGGAAGGACAGAAAAATGTTCTAAGCTGAAGTGTAGATGAAGTGAAGAAGTGCACACCTTTGTAAAGATATGTTCAGATGTTTTTGACTGCAAGAGTTTTAAATAGTTTTCTGAGCAGACTGTAACTATATCCCTATATACTGTTTTCATATTTGACATTTGCTGAACACATCATTAGTCGATCATCGATACTTAACTCCATGCTATCTTTACCCTGTTTAGCATGTTCTCAGTGTACACGTTAGCTTCAAAATAATGTAGTAGTAGGCTGCATCACAACTGGTAGACAAAACCTACCCAGGATACTAGTAGAGCAGCAGTCTTCAAAATTTGTGTTTACCGCTTTCCTTTTTGTTTTGGGATGTAATCCTCACAGAAATGTGCACTATACACACGAAAGTCCTCGTTTCAAGACGCGTTCGCTTCAAGAGAGTAGCTGGTTGCAATAAGCCAAAGTTACCTAATAGGAAGATCCATGACAGGAAAACGATGAAACATATGAGATAATCCCGGCAGATACTTTTATAACCTGGGAATTTGCACCAATGTTTTATATATTTTACTTGCTCTCGTGTTAGCCGTCTTTTGTTGTTGTTATTGTAATGTGTGTAGGCTGTATGAAACAGCTGTTTGGGAGGTGTGCAATTGTTGATGCTGGCCGCAGTGCAGATTGATTGGAATGGAAATAAAATAGTGCAGGTGTGAATTTTAGCAATCCTCTTTTTTTATTGTGATGCAAATGAATAATGCTTTCTAAACGCATATATAATTTTCTGAAGATTGGCACAGTTTGATGACTACGTTCTTGAAATGCTTTGAATGGCCTGAGCTCTGACTAGAAGGTGATCAAAGAGTTGGGTCAATGTGTAAGAATAGGATAAAACTGTGTCTAAAAATACAAACTATCCTTTTAAGAAATACATTCAAAAGCCCCTGTGACGTTTCCTTTGATCGACAATTTCACCCACTATGCATAGATTCAGATTTAGATACATCGACTATTAACACATTTATTATAACATATTTATCCAATGGTAAACGAGTAAAGTCTTTGCAAGCAATACTTACTATACATGTGACTCCACTCCTAAACGCAATAATACTGATGTCCTTAATGAATAACCAAACTGAAAGTTCAAATCAGACGGGGAAATATAACGATAAAGACAGAGATGATCAGTAAACAACTTCCTATTAGATGGTGACATTTGAGTAGACAAAGAGGCATAGATAGAAGTCTAGAAGCAGGCACATGAGAGAAGGAGAAGCCATGAGTATAAATAAGATATTATTGATCAGACTTTGTGTACCCAGCCATAAATAGGGTGGAAGGGAAAGTCCCACCCAGGGCTGATGCCCATCAATGCAGGAAAAGGAAAATTGTCAAAATGGGCATCATGCAGCGCCAATGTTCCATTACAAATAAATCTGACAACTAGCTTTGCCTAGAATTATCAAATTACCAGATCTCTAACAGAGACTGCCCTATAAATAGTTTAATTCAATCACATTTGGCCGTGGTTGAAGAATAGCAAATTCAGATGAAGAAGCTATGCTAGTTAGCAGAGCCCTGTCTGTGTCTATAGCTAATGACTCTGCAGTTTTGGCGAAAAAAGATGGGTGCTCTCCAAGGATCTGTTTTAGGAGGTTGCACTAGACTTTAAGTTCTGAGTTGTGTTTATTGCAAATTTTGGGATTATTCAAAATGGGATTAGTGAGGATTCTGTCTTTTTTCTTAAGAAACTCCCACCAAGCGTTCAGAGGGGAGCTGATTTGAATTCTTTTAAACAATTCATATTTTATGTTTGAGCTTAAAAATGGTAGGTTTGAAATTTTAATCTGCCTGTTCTAAATCTATCTAGGACTCATCTAAGAGATATGTTTTGAACGTCTTGAGATGTATTGGAGCCTGATGGCTAAGAAATAGTTATGAAAGTTTGTTAGGTTTAGACCTCCTTTATCTTTAGTCTTCTGTTGTGTTTTTATGCCAATACGTGGGGGTTTATCTTTCCAAAGAAACTTAGAGAAATGTATAAGAGTCCAGAGCACTAAACCAATCTGGTGATGGTTTGCTTGGGATCATTGACAATAAGTAATAAATTCTGGTCACAACCGTTAATTTTATTGATGCAACCCTTCCCCAAAAGGGAATATCACAGTGCTCATCCCTAAACCCACCCACATCGAACAACGCAACAACCTACTGAGCAATATTTATATGAGGTTACGATTACCTAATAACACAACTCTTATCTAACCAGCATTACATGACTCAGACTAACCTGTTCAGTGATATTTTTCTTCCTGACTGGCAATCAAACTCGCCTTCTATCCAGGATCTGTCCTGCAGAAAAACCCCATAGGCCTACAACGCAGCACCTCAGAGACTTTCCAAAATCACAAGGGAATATCGCTTGCCATTCATAACGAAACAATGGCTTAAATAAGTAGTTTAGGGGCAGATAATGCCTTATTTAGAGGCGCCACTTCGCCTGCCCTCTGGTCAGGGATTTCTTATCTCTGGAGGGGATATATTTCTTTTGCTTCCCTCTGGTCCAACAAAGTAGTATTTCCCTTCTAATGAAATCTTCAAACCCTATACTTCTCATTAAGCGGGACAATCAACAAGACAAAATAGGCGATCACTTCAAAAATCGATGGCTGCAGTTTACATGTTGCCAGAGTGCGAGAGGGGATTCAATGCAATCAACGCAATTTTGATAGGCGAGAGGAACTGAATGCTAAAACCACTCAACAATCTTCCCTTCATCTATGTACGGAGCCCGGCACGAGTCAGGTGCAGAAATGACCGTGAGGTGTAAGAATCCATACCTTCGGTTAAATAAAACTTTTATTGAACTGAGCTTTAAACCGAATAAAGACCGTTATTCTTTTAACTTGCAAATAAAACCACTAAAAAGTCACTAGTGACCAGGTTTATTTCAACTCCATGCACAACAAATACAATATTTATTTTTATGCGGCTCTAAAGACAAACAAATCGCAAAATTTGTGGAAACGGTCCAAAAATTGCAGGGTGTATGTCTGTCTGCCATGGGGAAAAAATAATCACACCTGCTATGACTGGATAAATCAAGTAAATGTTTTTCTTTCATTTGAACCATCTTAATATATCTGGTCTTATCTTAATATTTTTTATTTCAACAATTTTGTGTTTAAAATTTTTCTCTCAGTTTTGAAAGGGTAATTATATCTGCAAGATGCCCTGCAGCCAGTATACACAAACCTTTTAAAACCTCTAAGTCCCCCCCCCCTGCTTTATGCTGATTGCAACTGGACATAAACTTCTTCCAGATTCACTTCAGACTTAAAGTAAGTGAACATAATGAATGCTAAAAATATTTGAAAAAATGAACTTTCACTTTAACATCTTTCAGCCTTTGATTTTCTGCGGTGAGTGATGCCACCTGTTCTTGGCTAAACTCACCTCACTGAACAACACACACACCTCTCGCTAGATCTCAGCAGATCATCTTCCCCTCAGTCTGCTGTTTCAAATATTTTTAGAATTGTGTCTCATAAGGAAACTAAAAGGATATTGTAACTTAAAAGTAATTTCAGAAAGCTGGGCGGCTCTCAAGGATCCAGCTAAATGCTGAGAATAAAGTCCAACGCACCAATGGGTGTGCCCTGCAGTTCATCATACATCCCAGTGGTATAAGAGCCGCGCCAAAAGAGGAAGAAGAAGCAACTGATATTTAAATTGGTGCGGTAAACCAAGTATAAGAAGTGAGACAAAGGATTCATGAGCATTAGAACCACTATCCATGGAGGAACAGAAAAAAAATAATGTACAGCAAACTGATTGCTTCACACAATGGAAATCGTTTGTGGAAATGCAGACAAAAAATAATTTAAAAAAAAGTAAAAATAAAATAAGAAATTAAGCGCAGAGGAACAAAATATCTACAACAGATGGTGGTGATAAATGGATGCTGTCCCAGGAGAAGGTAACACTGACTACGTTAAAAACTCCTCTGTCAAAATGCTCCAACTCTGACTAATTCCCTCAGTTGGTTGACATGAAACGGTGTTGAAGGAATACTAAATGGAAATATTCTTAAAATGACACAACAAAACCATAAACCATAAATGTTTTAACATTTCACATTCTTTATCAGATATCTCCAAGCATCTACATTACTCGGTTATTCAAGCATCTTAAATCAGAGCAAAAAAAAAAAAACTAAATGTCAGCCTTTAGTGTTGTAAACAATGAGCTGACTTTTGCAAATGACTGGTCATTAAAGGAAAATATAGGTAAAGTTCAGTCTCGGTCTCAATTCTCGATTAAAAACCCTTCACAGCAGATACTCATGCTCCACCACAAGAACAAATGAAATAATACTGAATCCTACAATGGTCCAAACAATAGTGGGGGAAGAGCACATCACTGGTGTGTTTATGAAATGTTAAGCGTTTTAATAAGCACTTTCCAGATGTTTTGCTTGGGATCATTGTCATGTTGGAAGATCCAGCCATGTTTCATCTTCAATGGTCTCACTGATGGGAGGTTTCTGGAAAAAAAATCTCATGATACATGACCATCATCTTTCTTCATCTATTAATCATTAATGCTGATTAGCTGTCTCGGCCCTTTTGCAGAACAGCACCCCTAAAGCATAATGTGGCTAATCTGGAGAAGAACAAATTGAGAAACCATATGGGGGTGTCCTCAAACAAAGAGTGTAAGTTAATCGTTCATCGTGGTGGCGAAGCTATGCTGAAATCTGTATGCATTTTATGTCTGTCAGATAAAATGTTTCATGTTTTTCATCTTGCAGCACTCTGACTGCTTTGAGTTTCTTGCAACATGACTACTGACTGACAGGTACAACATCTAAGGCACCTGGTTAAGGTATCAAAGACGAAATGATCCTGGCATTCATCAAAAAAGGATGTGTAGCATTTGTTTACCACATGGTGAAACAGAGTGAGTAATTCAAGGGACTGAGTTCCTTTGTGTTTCAGCTGTAGACACAAAAGAAGCTGCCTGTGTGAAAACCGTAATATTCTTTCTACTCTTCCATATAACCACCTTTGAGAGGTGACATGCTAAATAAAAGGTTCAATGAAAACGAAAGGCACACACACGTATCAAGAAACAAACCTGCCAGTGGAGAATAATGCTCCAGATTAGCCCGAGAATCAGTTTGTGATTCCCATCAACGATGTCTGCTGCTCCAATATTCACCAAATCAACCTGCAGAGGGGTAAAAGACACAAAAAAAGATATAATAAAAAATCACATAATGGCTTTGTTTTCTCTTCTTACCTCCTCTCGTTCTTATTTTTCTGTGACTCCATAAAGAAATGGGTGTGAAAAGTCGAGCTCATTTATTAAGCTAGACATCAGCACTACAGAACTTTTAATATTTTAGCATCTTTAGTCTGAACATTTTTCTTTTGTTTTTGCTTCAACATGTTTGGAAAAATCCAAATAAGTAATAAACATCAACATATGCTGCTTAATTGGAAAAACTATGTTTCTTAGTAATGTGTTCCTCAGAATATGACACTTTAACTCAAGTTTCTTTTCAGGCCACCTAATGTCTCCAATTGTATCTGAATTTCATCAGTCAGGCTGTGTGTTTAGATGCATCGAAAGAAAGTTGATTTATTGCATTAGTATGTATGCATGTAAATTTACTGAGTAACAAAGAGCTCACACTGTGGGATAAATAACTAATAAATATTTTTCCACACTTTTAAATAGCTACACTGTTTCATGCAAATATGAATTTCATGCTTATGATGTTTATACATGCTAGATGTTAGCCTATAAGATTTATTTTTCATTCATTTTAATGTGTTCTTTTTAAGTGTCAAAGCTTGCAAACACTTATTCACCTCTTCCAACACTCTCCGTTGTTCTTGTCCGTTTACCCCAGGTATTTTAAGTCCTCTACTTTCTTTACTTCGAGTCCCTGTCACTTCACTGTTCCACTCATGTTTCTCTCATTTACAGACATGTATTCAGTCTTGCTGCGGATAATCTTCATTCCCCTCTCTTCCTGTGCATACCTCCACCTCTGTACCTTTTCCTCTACCTGGGCCCTGCTCTCATCGCAGATCACAATGTCATCCGCAAAAATAATAGTTCATGGTGACTTCCGTTTAACTTCATTTGTCAGCCTGTCCATCACCAAAGATAACAAGGAAGGCTCAGAGCCGATCCAAGATGCGGTCCCACCTCGACCTTGAAATTCTTTGTCCACCCCCTTCAGTCAAGATAAAAATGTCAACATTTCTCAAAACACTTAATTTACCATATGTAATTCCAGATCAGAACACTACCCTAACTAAAAAAATAACAATAAAAGAAGTCAAGGATGCCATTAATCACATCAGAACAAATAAAGTTCCTGGCCCTGACGGTTTCCTATATGAGTTTTGTAAAATATTAAAAGAACCTCTTATCAAAAGACGTTTAAATGGGTTCTCACCAATCAGATAAATCCACCCTCATGGGACAACGCCATTATTTCACTAATACCCAAAGAGGGTAAGGATGAATCAAAATCTGAAAGTTACAGACCCATTAGCATTTTAAACCAAGATTACAAATTAATTATACAAAGGAAAAATGGGAACAGGAAAATAAAATGTCGATAACTGATTATGAATGGCAAGACTGGAAGATCTCCTCTCCTACTTGGAGATAGTTTAGTTGGAAGGTTTTGATGCACTTCTTTAAAACACCAATATAAACACAGTATCACTCCATTTTATCTTTTTGTTGGAGATTGTGCGGTAGAGGCTGGACACCTTCATATTTTTTGGTCCTATCCAAAGCTCCTCCCTTTTCTTTAGAGAGGTACATAAGATTGTGTGTTGAATAACTAGCTCAAATTTGCATCTACAAATAGGCCTTTTCTTTTCTGGGGGACATTCGAAGGAGAAAACTATGAAAGGGCACGGTTATATTGCTCCGATTTTATGTACGGCGGCAAAAAAGGCCATATCTAGAGGCTGGCTCCAAGCTGAAGCCCCAAGTATTGAAGACTTGTATAACATAATATACGACATCTTCAAACTGGAAAAACTCACCTCCACAATTAGATTCCAAAAAGCCATCTTTCAAAAGCGATGGGCCCGCTGGACAGAATACATATCTAAAGTAAAATTGGATTGCATCTAGACCCCCTCCAAAACCCTCCCCCCCTTTTCTTATGTTTATATGTACGTATACATATATATATCCCTTTTGTATAATCTATCGTTTGAAAGTTCTTTGAATTTGGTTTCAATGTCTTTAATGTTGGAAAACCTAAAATAAAAAATGTAAAAAAAGAAACAATTATTTGTCGCACCTACAGTACACCTCACAGCTGTCTCACATGCCCTCATAAATGTCCTGAACCACTCAAAGGGTGCATTAACACCTGATAGTCTGGCAGACTCTGTTCAATTGGGCACCAAAATTGCTTCAGTTTTTAGCTGGTGGGGTTCGCATCCACACTGCTCTTTTTTTTTTTGTCAAATGAAGCATAGCTTTTTTGACACCATTATACCTCTCTGCAGGTGGTTTGTGTAATGGTGCTGCACTTGTTTGAATGACCGGGGACACTTCACAGTACAGGAAAATATAAACAGAGTAGCAGCAGACTGTAGTGGTTTCAGAATTGCTCCATTTGGCAAATGTGCCAGATAAATACTACTGCAGCAACTCATGAAGAACAGAGAGGAGGCAGAGGTCTACTGCTGTTTTTTACACGACGCAACTGAGATGGCTCAATTAGAGGCGGCATGCTATGCGCAAGGCCGTGTACAACTTCACAGCACAGATGTCCTCCTTATACAGACGTTGAGCAACGTATTTACAAGATCCAACATTTATCTGTCTATCGTGCATGTGTGGTCGTTTAGATTGTATTTACCAAGGATGCCCTTCACAACAGATTGCTTCCTGGTTTTGGTGCAGACCCGTGTCTGCTTGCCATTCACATATGCAATCGAGTTCAATTGCACATTAACACCTCCCCAAACAAACCAGACCTTCTGGGCAAACAAACTACATTTCAATCCAACCGGACTAAATAGGGCTGGTGTGAATGCAAGCTAAGATACTTCTATGCTACTCCAGATCGCCTCATGCAAAACCACAACTTTTCTCTTGGCACTCTGTCATTTGCTTTCTCTAAATCTAAAAAGACACAATGCAGCTTTCTCTGACCTTCTCTGTACTGCTCCATCAGCATCCTTAAAGCGAAAATTCTATCTGTAGTACTCTTTTTCCAATAAAAAGTACTGATGCTCACAAAAGTTCACTTCGAAGCCTAGCTTCCACCACTATTTCCCAAATCTTCATCGTTTGACTCATTAGCTTCATTCCTCTGTAGCTGCCACTACAATAGAAAACATTTTCCTCCTACTTAAGCATTTTTCTCAGTCTTCAAGATCTTGTTGAAGAACCTAGTCAAAAACGCTACAGCCACCTCTCCTAGACACTTCCATTCCTCAAAAGGCATCATCAGGACCAACTGCCTTCCCCATCTGCATCCTCATCAAACCTACCTTTACTTCATCCTTACAGCAGCCTCTTCTACTCTACATTCTCTCTAATTTTCCTCAGTCATCAGCTCTTCAAAGTACTCTTTCCATCTTCCCATCCCACTCTTGGTATCTGTCAGTACATTTCCATCCCTATCCTTGATCACTTTTACCTGTTACACATCCTTTCCATCTGTCTCTCTGCCTCACCAACCTTACACAGCATTCTCTTCCTCCTCACTGTCCAACCTAGCATGTTTGGCCTTTGCCAGCTCTACCTTCACCATACACTGCATTTCCCTGTACTCCTGTCTGCTCTACTCAGTCCTCTCAGTGTTCCACTTCTTCTTAGCTGACTTATTTTTCAGTAGACTTTGTCATTACACCCACAAGTCTCTTTATCTACTTTACTGCTTCCAGATGACACACCAAGTACCCTACCCTACTGATGGCTACACCCCTGCTGGGAGGAGACATTGTCTGTGAAACTCCTGTGGGACTGTGTCCCCTTATAAACCAATGGGGATCCCCTGTAGCTTAAGCCAGCAAGTATCCGATTTCTTTAATGTGCTTTTATACAGATACCTGGTCCCAGCTGTCTCCAAAGACCATCCAAACATTCAAGTTGCTTAGACATACACCTGTTGCCTCCTCTCAGTTCCAAGAGTAACCCAGACTTGTCTCATGGGCAACAAGCCAAGGCTCTTGTGACAAAGGATTCCAATTCTCTGATGGCTAAGGGCCTGAGATCCAGACAGCAAGAGACTAATCTTATAAATCAGACATGAGGAGGGAAAATTCACTGTCACTCAGCTGATCTAGAAATACATAAGTACAGATTGAAAAAGACAGAACTTTTATCCACAACAGTTTTTTTTTTGTCAAATCTTTATATCAGATTAAGCAGGGGTTATTTCATGCAAGGCTTCATGAAAGGCTGAGAAAGTCTGAATAACCCTTAGAGCTGTATCCGTTTACTGATTTCAGAATGTTACTTCATTATTTCAGTTTTATGCTCAGTTATCTTATAATAGACTCCTATGTCTCGGTTGGTTTAACATTACCATTTTTTTTAGTGTTGTTTATTAAAAATAATCATTAAATATTAGGTGTGTAGAGGTACATATATTTCTAATCCGTTTCTTTGGTAGAGCTACAGTAGAAAAAGAAAGATTGATTGAATGACAACTGTCAGCGAACACATCTTTCAACTGCAATGAGGTAAATAACCCGACCTGCACTGAACTGAATTACTCAGCTGAAATATTGTCAAACCGAATGTAAACATGACTGCTATTAGGGGAAAAGTAAGCTGATGTTCACATGGCTATCATTAGCACCCAATCAGCCCAAACTCACTATTTTGTATAAAATCCCCGTAGATGAGAGAGGAACTTTTCCAACAGTTAGCCATGCTGCATTCAAGTACAGCTGGGAGACTGGGATCTCAAAAACAACCCCCAAGTTATTTATAGTGACAGTGTGTAGTTTTTGCAGTACATCTTTGAAAAATGTCCATTAAAATATTATGTAATAATAAGTACGTAAAGCACATTAATCGCAAAATATTGGCGATATTATAAAATATGACTTTAAAAATCAGTTTTAAAATGCATAGGCGCAGGTCCTCTTTTCAGGAGAAAGCCATATTAGATATTAGAGCCCGGACGGACAAAGTGCACGTAACAAGCCCGCCATTAAAACATTGATTTCCCCTCAAAATGCAAAAAAGTTTCGCCATAAATACATTTTTACCTCTTTGCTAGTTCCAAGCGATGAAAGAGAGACTGATGTGCTCGTCATGTTGCTGCAAATAGATCATTCTCAGGGAATTGAGCGTTTGAAAACAGCACTAGTTGGACCTCTGAAGTTCAGTTCCTTACTCGAAGACAAAGATACCGCATGCTTGTGATAATTTATGTATGCACTGCCCTCTACTGGCCGAAAATTACACACTGTGCCTTTAAAGTGTAACTAAACCCAATACAACTTTTTTTTGCTTATAAACTGTATAAATGGCTCTTTACCAATACAATCTTTCAGTTTCTGGGCATTATTTGACATTTTCGCGTAAATTTGTTAAAATCTAAATTTTTTGGTCTAAAAACGTCTTAGGGCTGCCGCTCATGGTCATTGTGTGGTACTGCATTTGAATGTTGTGATTGGCTGTGAGTGCTACATCTTTTCCATTGTCTACGTCGCAGTCACGGTCTCACAGAGACGCCCACCCTCTCTCAGACACACTGGCCCCGTGGCGAGCTGGAATGTGTATCTTGTGTGCAACGTACACACCGAAAGAGAGAAACTGAAATCTGTATATCAAACTATGGAGGACCACAACAACAAGGTGGTTTAAAGCAAAAAGCATGGAAGTAGTTAGAGTAAACAGACTGGATTTACAGCAGCCAACGGCTACAGAGCTATGGGGGATGTTATGAAAGTTAGCCTCTGTTAGCATTACCACTCAGAGGCTGGACCATCGGCAAAACGCTCTATCAGATTAAGTTGGTTGTGTTGGGGTTCAGTTACACTTTAAACATATCTTAAATATGGGCAGTGTTGCCACAGTTACTTTGAAGTAGTAATCTGATTACTGACTGCTGATAACTCATTCCAAAAGTAGCTTAGTTACTTTGGTGATTATTTTATTTTAAAAGTAACTAAGTTAAATTACAAGTTACTGTATTAGTTACTGTCAGCAGCTGACGATGACAATCCCAACTGCCTCAACGTAAAAACAACCTGTTCTCACTTTAATGGCACTGTGTTTTATCAGTAAGGCTGGAAATATACTTGCTTTTTAACCTCGACAGCAGAAACAGGCACGTACTTGCTTGTGCACTACACATACTACTGGAGAGTTCCTTTAGGGGGCAGAGTACAGAACTCAGAGCAGATACAGTGCTGGATTTGTAGGGTAGAAACAAAACAAACATGGCGAGCGTACAGGAGGTAATCAGCTGTTTAATTTTCAGATTACAACTGAAAAAGATGGCAGCGGTGTTATAGAAGGTATGTAAGACCATGTTTACCGCTATTGCTGATTGAGCTGCTGCAGATTCCGTGTAACAAATATATATTTTTGCTGAAGAAAATTAAAAAAAATCAGTAATGCATGGTGGCTGGGACAAGTAACTTTAATTTGATTACTGGTATGGAAATAGTAACTCGTCAGATTAAAAAAGGGGTAGTAGGAGTAACGCACTACTAAGTAACATGTTACTGGCATCACTGAATATGGGCAAAGTATTATTTAAACATTACTAAATATGAAACTTTTTTCAAGTTGTTATATTGTTTTCTACTGTTGCTATACTCTAGCTTGTACAATTTTAAATATTTAAAAAAAAAAACTCAAATTTCCATTCAATTCTATACTTTCAACTTTTCAAAGTTATAGATCATAGCAAAATCAAATGTAATTTTAGGAGCTCAAAGGAATTAATTCAGAAAAAAATGTTATTTGTTGATGGTTAAACTAAAAAAAAGGAATATATACATTTGCATAAATTTTTCTTGATTACAGTGAAAACGTACCGAACAGTGACTTTAAAACCCCAAATCCATGCGGAACCATGATTAAGTGCCATTAAACCCCTATTAAATGTGGATCTCTATGTTAGTTACAGTAACACTTTGCTTCTATTAATTGCACCTGGTGGTTTCTTAATATTTGGATGACGTGTACATAATCTCTGAAGTTATGACACTGAAAAAGAAATTAAAGTTTTTTTTAATGCGTGATGCTAATTGTTTAATAGAGATATCAAATGTCATGTCGGATCAATAAACAGGTTATTAACTATATAAGCCGATCTTTTAAAAATTATACAATATTATAATTTTAAACAATAACTGCATATTTCTGCAGTAGCAGTACAATGATGCTGTTTGTTGAAGGGTGTGAGAGCTGAAAGCTTCACCATTATTAGCAGTTTAGCAAATGTAAGGAGAAACCCAATCAAATCAGTTTTATTTGTATCTTCTTTCTCTTTCGGCTTTTCCCTTTAGGGGTCGCCACAGTGAATCATCTGTCTTCACTTCATCCTGCATCCTCTTCTCTCACTCCTACTAACTTCATGTCCTCCTTCACCACATCCATAAATCAGATTTTTGGTCTTCCTCTCAGCTTCCTGCCTGGGGGCTCCATCCTCAGCATCCTTCTACAGTTATAATCGTCATCTCTCCTCTGAACATGTCCAAGCCATCTCAGTCCGGCCTCCCTGATTTTAATCCCCCAAAAATCTAACATGAGCTGTTCCTCTGATGGACTCATTCCTGATCCTATCCATCCTCGTCACTCCCAGAGAGAATCACAACATCTAGTTCTGCTTCTAGTCTTTTCCTCATTGGTTCTGTCACTAGATCATACATCGTGATCTCACTACTTTCTTGTACACATTTCCCTTCACTCTTGCTAAACCCCTTTCATCACACCTGACACCTTTCTTCACTCATTCACAACAGCTTACACACGCTCCTTCACCTCTTCTTCACACTCTCCATTGCTTTGTACTGTTGACCCTAAGTACTTTAAGTCCTCTACCTTTTTCACTTCCACTCCCTGTAACTTCACCATTCCACTTGTGTTTTTGTCATTTACACATGTATTCTGTCTTGCTGTGACTAATATTCATTCCTCTCTTTTCTAATACAAACCTCCGTCTCTCTAGCTTTTCATCCACCTCCATCCTGCTCTCACTCCAGATCAGAAGATCATCTGCAAAAATCATAGTTCATTGAGACTCCTGTCTAACGTCATCCGCCAGCCTCTCCATCACCAAAGCAAACAAGAATGGGCTCAGAGCCTATCCTTGATGCAGTCCCACCTCCACCTTGAAATCCTCCGTCACTCCTACAGCACACCTCACTGCTGTCTCAAAGCTCTCATACATGTCCTGCACCACTCTTAATATACTTCTGTGCCACTCCAGACTGCCTCATGTAAAACCACAGCTCTTCTCTTGGCACCCTGTCATAAACTTTCTCTAAATCTACAAAGACACAATGAAGCTCCGTTTGACCTGCTCTCTACTTTTCCATCAGCATCATTAAAGCAAAAATAGCATCTGTAGGCAATTTTATTTGTATAACATTTTTATTTGAATAGGCCCTTAAATATTTTTTAAGCTTTCTACAGTATTACTATTGAAGTTTTATTTTTATTTTTTTACCATTGTACAATAATGTGAAACACTGATGTTTTTTACCCATTGAAATATTCAGTCATCTTTACACTACTTTGATGGCTAAAACCCAACACATAACACCGTTTATATACATCGAAACAAGGTGTGTGAAGCAAGTTTTTTGTCTATATTCACTTGTTGTGCCTTCCGTTGCTGTAACGATTTCTTTTGCATCTGTGCACATCCAAAAAGTAATTTGGTGGATTTAATTTTTGTATACTTACATTGTTCTTCTGCAAGATCTGTAGAGCACGATTGACATTGTTAAGCGAGTGAACACGGCTGGTCCCTTTCTCCAGTCTCACCTGTGCTCACATAAACAAAGCATATAAAAGGTAAATTAATTAGGCATCACCAGTACAAGCCAAATTATAATAAACGTGTGTTTCCATGTGTGTGGATGCTATTTTAAAATCAGATCAAATGCAATTAAATCTGCATTTTTTTTAAAGGTACGGTGTAGGAAGTATAGTACTGGTATTGCAGAGAAAAATGAGAAAACAAGAGGGAATAAAAACTTTAACACTTAAATGCTTCAAAACAACAAAGTTAGTGAATGAAAACATAAAACTGTTTTCAAAAATGAATTTATATATTAAGGGGGAAGAGCTTTCCAAACCATCCTGGACCTAGAAAAAAAAACAACCTAAACCTAATAACAGTTTGTAACCACCAGCTGCTGTTGAACATTTCTGGTAAATGACAATGAGTCTGTGAAGTAAGTTTGGCTCCCTCTTCTTTGCAGGATTATTCACACCTGGGCATTTCAATCTGATTTAGGTCTCCACCTTGATTAGGTCACCATAAAACCTTCGTTTTGTTATTTATTTATTTAGATCATTGTCCTGCTTTTTATTCTTGCGTAACGTCCGAAACCAATGGTCCGGCATTCTTCCTCTGCTAGAGAGCAGAATTTATTGTTTTTGTCAATTATTGCATCTTGTTCAGATTCTAAAATAGCAAACAGGCCCAAAACACCACTCTACCACCGCCAAGTTTGACTGCGTGGTTTTACATGCTTGTTCAGATTTAACATGTAACAGGACAAAAATATTTAGAAAAGCTCCACCTTTCTGCCATAAAAACAAAGAATTTTCACAAAAATCTTGGGGATTGTCAAGAATATTTTTTTTTAAATGAGAAAAAGCCTTTCGTTTAGTTTCAGATCAGCAGTAGTTTTGTACTGGGACTCTTGTGAATTAACTATTTTGTCCAATCTCTCATTGTTGAATCATGAATGCTGGGATTAACTGAGCCAAATTAGGCTGGCAGAGGTTTAGATGTCGCTCCTCAATGAGGTGATGCTGAAGAAGTTGGACCCAGATGCATGCATAGTGTAGCAATATAAATGGTAAAAGTCTTTAAAGAAAAATAAATGCAAACTTGCAGAAGCAAAAACAGGACTGTGAACAGTTAGGAAGTCACAAAACATGGAACCGGGAAACATGGATAGGGAACAGAGCAACAGAAGAATCCAGCAAGGAGTCAAGGAGAGAGAAGAGCTGAATACTGACAGAGAGGTGGGTATGACAAAGAAACCTAAAAAACGAATCTGAGGTGAGTAACGGTAGCTGAGAGAGGGAGCAGGCACATTTTTTTTTTGAAAATGAATAAGAGCTGGAAAGGGAAGCACAGGGCCAGGCTAAAGGAGAAAGTTGATAACGGCATGAAAGAGCAGGAGAGGAGCAAACAACAGGAAAAGCAACAAAAAAAACCCTCAAAAACGAACGAGTGGGATGGATTAACTTCAACAGAAGAAGATAATTAGAAGTAATTAAGTAACTAAAAAGAAAATGAAAGGCAGGAAGTAAAGAAAAGGTAAAGATAACATAATGAAACAAGACTAAACAAGAATTTAATCGGGGCAATACCAAAACAACCCAGATTCTGACACCTGGAAATGTTCACTAATAACTTTTTTCACATTTGTGGATAATGGCACCCACATTTTTTCCAAAGAATAAATGAAACTCATAGTTGAGGATCTAAAACATTGAAGTATGAGAAAAAAAACACAAAAAGCGAGAAGGAACCTGTATCAAATACAAATGCATATTCAGTTCAACTCTAACTTAATGTTGAAAATATAAATAGTTCTTGAGCGAATAATTGGTACACATTTTAAAGATGCGATACAGTACAGTATTAGTTTTTCAATAGCTTACTTTAACTTCACATTGGGCGGAAAACATAAAATGCAAACACACTTTTTTGACGCTGTTAGATTAGCAATATTTCACAGTTTTGCATTTGCTGAAAATATAATTCATAAGTCTGCTTGTAGCCCAAGAGCTGTGTGAGGGTACACATCATTGTATTAAGAATTGCTGCTCTGGTTAGTGTATGTGTCCCTGCCTATTCTAACCAATGTATTAAAGACATGGTGTGTGTGTGTGTCCCTACAAGTTCATGTCCTATGAGTCCCTCCAGCAGCTCCAGCAGGTGTCGTCCATCACACAGATCTGAGAACAGATCCTCCACAGGTGGTTTTCCTGTCTGAAACACAGAGTGATTGATAGACTTAAACAGAATGTACTAAAACTCAGCAAGAAAAGCAATGCAATAATACTATCCCTAAGGATTCACATGTTCATAACAAAAATGTTTTCCAAATTTCTTTGTTGTAGTAAATCATGGCTAGAAGATACAACAATAATATATACAGATTGATAAACGTGTTGCGATAGAAAGAAAAGGGTTCAGTGATACAAAAAAACTTTTTCCTTATCTTAAATTACAGCCATTCCTTCACAAATTCAGACCCAGGAATGGCTCTCAAACCACAAAAGAGAGCAAATGACTTGAGCTGCAAAAAATGTCACAGCAAGAAGCACCAGAGGAAATTGCCCCGAAAAAAAGTCTAGTAGTTCATCAGCAGGTAAATGTTGCATCCCATTCTGAACCGACACGGGATGCACATCAACCCTAAATGTAACAATAACGGAAAAAAATAAGACAAAGAAAACACATGGAAATAGCACACCCAGCAAAGTTGTTGTGCGAGATCTAAGCAGAACAACCACAACAACCCAAATGAGGGATAAGGTACCTCTGACTTGCGAGGCTGATTGATTTATCACTAATTGTAACGTTAAAGTACCAGTACTTAAAACCTGACTCATTTTCTAATCCAAATATTACTGATAATCTGTTGGACCAGAACCCAATCATATTCCGCAGCCACCAAATCCTAATTTGCCACCTGGGCCGCGGCGCTAACACCAACTTTCAAAATGTCCACCCGGTACACCCCCACGTTCTCAGAAGCGGAAACGCTTTCAAAAATACAAACTTTGGTGGAAAGACGCGCTAGCTTCAACTCACATTTACCGGACTTGGCTCCAGTGTGTTGGCCGTTGTCTTTACTCAGCCAGCTGTAACTATTTTATAAGCTCTATGTTCAGCAGCTGTTCTAAAGCTGAATCAGCTTTATTGGCTCGGTTTTGGCACTCAAACTAAACCAAAGATCTGAACCATTAATATAAAGAAAGCATCAAGATAAGCCCACAGTTTAAAATTAAAAAACATAAAATATTTTTAAAACAATGTTAACAGTCTTTTCTATATTATGTTTGTGTATTCTTTATTAAAATCAGGTAAATAAAAAACATTAAAAAATGACCATGATTGCACTTCCAATATATTTTCAACATTTGATGGTTATCGATAATAATGGATATCGATCAATGTGACTTTTCTAAATATGCTGTTTTTTTTATATATACCATCCAGCCTTAACCAGAACCACTGGGTTTAAATTTTGTAGGATCAATGCTTAGAACTCCTGCAAAGATGCTTCAGTGAATTTACTATTGTCAGGAAAAAGCGCAGCGGTTCAGCCTCCAAAGTGGCGCTCTGCTATTCTCGAGCAAAAACAACAGCATGGTCCGGAGAATAGGGACAACAACTCTGGTGTAATAACAACTCAGCCTGAAAAAAACCTGAATGAGTAGACAAAATACAGATCTTTTATTTATATAATTAATTCACGTGTATTGCAAGAAAACACAAAATTGTAAAAAAAAAGATCTTGTATGAGCTTCAGTTGTTGATTTATGGTTAAAGTAATTCAGCCTATATGGGTGCAACAGGCACATAGGAAAAGTGCATTAAAGAAAACTTCAATTTCTGACCTCTTTTAAAATACTTTATTTTCATTAAGTTTTTGGAAATATGAAACAGAACAAATGCAGTCGACAATAGGCAACATGAACGATTAAAGAAGGTAAAAAGCCACAATTACAGGAATGAGTCACAAGGCAAGATTGTATGAGCAGCCGGACTTGTAGGAGTATGTTTTGGACTAAAGCACGACATTCCAATGTTGTTTTCATATAAACTTAGCCAGCACAGTTATAGATGTTATATAAATCCCGGTTATAGATGGCGGACCTGTTGTAGAAAGGTCCGATGACAGCCTTTAACATACAGCTGCTTGCACATTGACAGCGTGAAGTATCAAGCTCACCACTGTTTGGTGGGGCTTGGAAATCATACTGAGGTTATGCAGTGCTGGTTGCTAGGTAAAAGCCAAAAACCAAAGGAAGTAGCTGATCTGTTCAGGAGGTAGTCTGAACAGTGTGTAGCCTCATGTGAAAGAAAAGCCCTACAGGCACCTACAGGCCCCAAAAAGAAGCAGAAGAAAGAGAAAGCAATACTACTGCAGAGCTTTTGAAGTGTAAGGAGCGCAAACAGCTGAGATTTGACCTATTACACATTTTTTTTCCTCTCACTGACATTTCATCAGACTTAACATTTCCAGATTTAGTCAATTCACATTACCAAAATGATCTCTCTCTATTGATGCCAGAATGTCTTTTTAGGTATATCAGTTTTTTTCAAAGTAATCATTTGACATAATTAGAAAATTTACACCTTCAAAAGAACTGGGATGTTGGGCGAAGATGGTAGGTGTTACACAGGGCCGGAGTGGGACTCATCTTCAGCCTCAAACCAGCCCACTTTATATCACAACCTATTATTTCTAAAATCATGTAATTATAATCTTAATGCTACAATAGCACACTGTTCTGTAAAGCCTTGCAATTCAGAGGATTTCTCTAAAACATGTCCAATTTGGATTTCTTAAACCCTGCCCCCCCGAAAAAAAACCATCCAAAAACCACCAAAAAAAAAACCCCAAAAAACACAACAATAACGAGCTGCCAGTGAAAGAAGAGGTGGCTCAGTGTGACAAGCCATTTCTGTAAAAAACCCCATATCTTTGATATCAAACGTCGTGTATACCAACTAGTATGCGACTACACAGAACTAGCAAAACATTTTACCTACTAGTTCAAACTTTTGCCAAACTAGCTCAGAAATCTGTTGCCTATCTCCAGCTGTCAACAGGCGAGAGGCAGGGTACACCCTGGACAGGTCACCAGTCCATCACAGGGCCACACATAGAGACATACAGGATAAACAACCATGCACACACACACTCACACCCAAGGACAATTTCAAATGATCAATTAACCTGACAGTAATGTTTTTAGACTGTGGGAGGAAGCCGGAGTACCCGGAGGTGAAACCATGCATAAGGCGAGAACATGCAAACTCCATGCAGAAAGACCCGGGGCCACAACCTGCTTGCTGCAATGCAACAGTGCTAACCGCTGTGCCACCGTGCAGCCCACAGACCAGACCAGTCCACTGGAAATTATCCCAATTCTCCTGATTACAAACTTTGGACCTGGTGTTACATAATCCGGAGTGAAACGAGCAAGGCAAGGGTATAGGCTGAAAAGCCACTTGGAGGGGAAAAAAGTAAATGATTCGAAACAAACGTAAAAAGCAGGGCTAAAACAGAGCTTGACGATAATTCAAGTATAATATATATAGTTAATTATATAGATAGACGTAGTGTAAAGTGCCTTGAGATGAAATCTGTTGTGAATAGGCGTTGTATAAATAAATTGAATTGAGTTATAGTGGGGGGTTTCAATATTCATGTGGACAATGAAAGTGAAATCTTAAATGCATATTTTAATCCCATTTTAGATGGCTTTACTCAAAAAGTACAGGAACCCACACACTCAGATCAACACACTTTGCACCTTGTACTGACATTCAAACTTGAATGAAAGGAATTAACAGCACTCTTACACAACCTGGTGCTGTATGACTTTTGAATTTGTTTTACCTGACCATCTTAAACCTGGAAAAAAAATCACTTCATTGACCTTAATCAGACAATGTTGTAACAATAATGCTAAAATTAGAAACATAAAGGATTATCCAGGAATGATGCTGAAAAACTAGTCCATTCATTAGTTACTTCCAGAATGGACTGCTGTGATTATTTACCATCGAGATTTTCGCAAAATGCAATTAAAAGCCTTCAGTTGATCCAAAGTGCTGCAGCAAGAACTCTGACGAATATTAAAAAAAGAAATAACATTTCTCCTTTCTAATCTTTTCTTCACTGGCTTCCTGTTAAATCCAGAATAGAGTTTAAGATCCTCCTCCTTATATATAAAGCCCCTGATAATCAAGCTTCATCATACATCACTCCTCTTATCACTTTCTTCTTTTTTTCTTCTTGTACACATCAGATGTATTTTTCGCTGTTATTTCGGTTGTTACCAGCTCCCAGTTTTAGTCTGTGATGGAGACACCCCGTCTACTTTTGAGAACCAACTTAAAACCTTACTTTTTTTAGAATTTCTTAGGATATCCTGAGCTATCTTTGTAGTTATGCTGGTATAGGCTTAGACTGTTGGAGGAAAGACTAACCACTTTTATTCACTCCGCTTTTCTTTTCTACTACTCTCCAGTTGTTTTTGTTGTTGCTTTTTTGTCATTAACCTTGCTTGTTCCAGTTTTTCAGAAGAAAGAGTTAAGTCAAACTCTGTTCATGGGGCAAAGCAGAGATGGATGAGTATAAATACATCAGTTCACCTAAACAACAGATTGGAAAAGAGACTGAACAGCAAAGCTGTCTACAAGATGGGACAGAGCAGGATGTACTTCTCCAGGAAACTTAGGTCCTTCAAGGTTTAAAGCAAGATGCTGCATATATTCTACAAGTCTGATTTGGACAGAGTCAGGGCTAACAACCTTATAAAGTATGCTGATTCTGTTCTAGGGACCACTGTGGAACCCTTGGAGATGATGATGTAAAGGAGGAAATTATGGACAAACCTGAGAATCCTCCTCATGAGTCTATCCTACAACAACAGTATCTTCAGCTGGAGGCGTCTTTAGTTTCACTGTAACACAAACTGCTAAAGGTATTTCTTGAATTTGTTCTTTATATGAGTACATCATCAAAGCTGTCTCCTCTTAGTTAACTTTTTTAAAGGAATCTTACAAACTAAGTGGAATAAATGTAGGATTAGCTAAATAGAACTAAGTTTTCCATCACATTATTTCCACAGGTGAAGCCCTTTTCAAAAGATGCCAAAGAAAGTGACCAACTTTCATGAAGGATAAAGTAACACAGAGCTATTCCTCACCCACTCATTGCTGCACACTCAGTCAGTGGGCTGACTTAAGGTTCTCATAGTTTGTTCACATTTATGAAACAGACCATATGGTTTTTGGAGTTTATCAAACCAGCCTGGTAAGCAATCTCTCAACTATTGACCTCTTTAGATACTGTAGGTACCTCCCTTCAAAAGACTATCATTTCTACTGGGTGATCAATATGCTGTCGGTGAGTAACTAAAAATCCATTCCCAATCTGAGTGCAGAGACAGATCAAAAATGTACTTTGTCCCTAAAGTGAGAGCCTCCTTATAAATTTACTCCCTGGGGATCAAACAGATCAAATGTTCCCACTGCAAAATAAAAGCTTCCATAAGTACGAGTCCTGGGGCATCTTTCAGACTTTAGAAACTTAAGAGTACTTATAACTCAAGCATCAATAAAGCTGTACAATCCTGATTTGAGGAGACTAAAACAATCCCCAACTTCCTTCCTTGACTCTATAACCAATAAAAAATGTTTGCAAGACAAGTTTTGAATGACAAAAAAAACCTTTTTTCTTTTCCATTATGTGGACCTTCTGGCTCTCAAAGGGTTTGTCAATAGCTAAAATAATACAAGAGCCTTATAGGTACAAAAAAGGTGAAACATATTTTTGTTCTGTTGTAAAACCAACACAATGCAAACTGAGTGGAAGATAGGTTTTAAAAAAATCAGAAACAGCATTTAAATAATCTGTAATCAGTAAACATTCACTTTGTCCAGGCCATGCTTCTCTCGATTTTTATTATCAATGTCAAAAATTCAATAGCTTTAGAGAATCTGTCTTCAGTGTCCGAATATAAATTTATTTTTTTACCCATCAAGGTATAGTAGACCCCCAGAAGTACTTGAGACAGCCTATTTTATTGGTTTAAACACTAAAAATTCCTTACTATGCACACTTGAAACAATCGTGGCGCTACTGCAGAAGCTAACACTTACACATTTTCTTGTCAGCCAGTCAGTATCAAGAAAAATATAAATGCCACTCCTGGATTAGCTGCTTTGCGAAGGATTGTATTTCATCTCCCCAAGCTGCATTTTCATTAGAATATTTCATAAATTATCTATGAAAAAATAGGTGAATTTTCCACAAAGAATTCACTGGTGATTCTGTAGGACTCCATTGTTTTTTTTTGTTTTTTTTTACCAACAGCTGCCCACTTCAGCACCATTAGCGGCTAACTGTGAGCCAACTGCAGTATTCTCACCATGTTCACATTTTAATTTCATAGTTTAGTATTGTTTGTACCAAATATTTATGATCTAAGCTTATTTGCAATGTTGGTACATCATTGGGCGTTTGGTTACATAAAAAGGTGAGAATTGGGTGATGTCAATTTTTGCTTTTTTTAGAAAAAGAACACAGAAAATGCTGCTTGACCAGTCTGATGAACAGCGTTTTCTAAGTGACCCCTTCAGCTTAACATAAAAGTTAAAAAACTTTTTTCCGTAATGACTGAATTCAGGATTTCAGACTTTCACAAAAGATTTTATCTTTTCAAGCAGCACCTATTGTAACGTGAAATGAATTGGATTTAACTTCATAAGGTCGACTTCAATTTGTTCAGATCAGAAAACCATCAAAAACACTACTGTACAGTACTCTGTTTTTGTAACTACTGTACTTGATGTATTTCTTCTGTAAAAATTGTGTGTTTCTGTTCTGTGTCCTGTTCTGTTTGTATTATTTGCTGCTATTACAACCAAATTTCCCCTTGTGGGACAATTAAGGATTCTATTTAATTCTAAAAATACGTACTTGCAAATATTTAAAAAAATATATTTCTGGCAAAAAAAAAAAACATATATATATATATATATATATATATATATATATATATATATATATATATATATATATATATATATATATATATATTACAGTACAAACCCTGGTTCCTTCTCTTTCCATTACCTAATTCCATAGGCATTATTTTAACAGAGGACTTGTCCCAGCATTATTTATGCTTGACAGGTTTGTCCCCACCAAACCTGATGCAGAAAATCTGTACCAGAACCGATCTAACAGCCACTTGTGCTCCCAACACAATCCAACATAGCTGATCCGAACAGACTATTATTTAAATCCCTCCAATCCACTTCCTCATGCAATATTTTTTTCTTTCTGCAAAGATGCTGCTGTCAAGATTTTTAAAGACTCCAAGCCTGCTCCAAGTAAGTTCAGCGCACTTTCTTTCCATTGTCTTTGTGGAGTCAGCATGCCAGAAAATTCCCCCAATCTTTGCACTGAAAGCAAAATATTCTCGTTATCTTGGACACAGACCGGTGCATCCACTGATCCAGAAGGAGCGCATTGTTGCAAATTATTCCAGTCTGCAGTACGTGACCAGAACAGATTTATTTATTTGATTCAGATATCCCTTTCCAGAAACTAAATAATGTCCATAGTCCCTTGTTTTAACTCGATTCCCTTCCTTAAACACAAATCCAGCGCTCTCTCTGGCAGCGCTATATGAATAGATAGCGAGAATATTCCGCTATCAGCGCAACATTGGGAAATATTCTATTGTGCTCTTTCCACCAAAACAATACATCAGCATGATCATCTTTGGGAGTCAGACAAACATTAAAAAAATATAAATCTCACTCCTAAGTCCTAACCCATCAGCATTAATGAAATCTGCGGAACCCGCAACATTTAATTTATGCATTTGTCCACCTGAAACAGCGGGTTAGCCGCAGGTACCCCTTCTATTGCAGGGACTCTGAACTGTAAATTAAAGTTTCTCCGCACAGAACAGGAAACAACGACAAAGGTTGGAAAGGGAACACGTTTCATTTTTTATTGTGCTACATGTGGATTTTAATCTCTACTATCTAAAAACAAATCACGTTATCCTCTGGCTTTCAACTATAACTGATTGAATAAAGAGGCCATTTTTAACACCTGTTTATACACTTCAGGCCTTATTGTAATGAAACGTCAAACAGAATAATAGGCTGTGAATACTTAATAATGATTGTCCCCAGCAATTTTCAAATTACACTTAAATTTATGGTTATTGTCCCCAGCAATTTTAAAAACAAACTGATGCACTTTCCCATTTCAAAACACAAACGACCTGATCTTATAAACATTCCAAGCTCAGACAGAAAATCTCACAAAACTTCATGATTCAAAATGTGACAGAAGTCAAAGGAGTATCAAATCAAACTTTTAACATAAACTTTTAATATAAAGCTACATCTCAAAGTACTTTATAGATTAAAATTACCCCACGTAAACGACATTATCAACCCTCACCCCCAAGATTCACCCACTGACACACATTATGTTGTTGAATAATTTAATAAAGACTTAACAGAAAAAAACTGTGGATCCAAGAATCCTTGATTAGGGTAGAACAATTAAAAACAGGTTTGACCTGTCTACATATTCCCAATTTCATGATTGATCAAAAACATTTAATAAGATGTTTTCATTTAAAAAAATGGGGTCATGAATCCCAGTTTTAATGACTAGTGAAGGTATTTTACTTCCGAACAACATGCCATAAAAAACTTGTGTAATATTTTCGGTATTTCTGAGTGGTAGTGAGCCATTTCATCCGTATCAAAATCTCCCACTGCTTTTAATGGTAATTCAGTCTTTGTTTTAAATGGAGATTCTTTGACATCGGTGTTTGTCACATTTTTCAGCCTCGTATTGACAGAAAACAGACAAACATGCACAAATACACAACTCTTCAATGTCAGAAAACACTAGTGGGATAAGTTTTGAGTGTTTTTCAGAATATGTTTAGGGGATTTTACCATACAGCTTATATATATATACACACATATATATATATATATATTTTAAAAAGGTAATGTAGGGACTACAGACTGAATAAGATAAGGCATACTTGTAATAAATATATCTTTTTCTATTCCATGATTTTCTGCCCCTCTAGGCTTAGATACCCAATCTCTGATTTACACTCCTATTGTATATCACATCTTAAACCTTGTAAGTATAAATACTATTTGTGGGTTTTTTGCAATCATGACCCACACTCAGCAGCAGGATACATTAGGCTGGCTGCCATCATTCATACAGCAAATCCAACCCTCTTGAGAAACCTTTTTTCCCTCTACAATGGTGTCTGAAATGTCAAAACCTTCCGTCTTGACGAACTCAGTCCACCACATGATATTTAGTTTTTGAATAAGCACCAGAGGAGTAATTAATGACTGTATCCAATTGGTACGTTTTAAGCTAAATTTAATATTTTCTTAAAAAGCCCCCTTCTCTCTAGTTTTATAGGTGTTTGCGCCTCTTCAGGGTCACATGGAGAATGGTGTGCATGTCTAGCAGTCCTTGGGTGAAAGGTGTGGACACCCTGGAAAGTTTGACAGTCAATCATAGAAAAGGCAGACAAACCAGAGACAGCTAGTCACAAACTCATAAAGGCAATGTATAATATCCAGTTAATATGACACTTTTTGGATTGTGACAGGAAACTGAAATACCCAGATGAAGCTTGCAATCCACATATCCTCTCTGACAGAAAACCTCTCCATCTACAGTAAAACATTTCCTCAGTATCTATGATCATCTATTCATTTTTGTTTCTCATATCGTCTGCTTCCCTTCAGTCTTCCCGATTTCCCCGTACCCAACTAATTTCCCCTGGACCAGAACCTGCACCCATTGCCGTTTCAATAAACCTTTTAATTATTCATTGTTCTCCTAAGTGTTTTTCTGTATGTGGGTCAGACCGCTTAACAAAAACATTACTAGGTGATGATATTTGATGTATTTTATTGGGCTTTTATGGATTACAAACCAAACTGCATATTTGCAAAGTTAAAGGACGGCATTTGCAGTTTTAAAACTTCCCATAAACGATCTAAATAGAGGGGAGTGCCTTTGTACTCAGGGTAAGTCCAGTAGTTTGTGTCGTGCTAGAAGATTAAACTCCTTAGCATTATTCATTTCAGTGTTCATGTTTTTTTTCCCCCCAGGCATTTTCAGATCGCCTCCAAAGGATCCGACCAGCATGATGCTGCCACCTCCACGTTTCACAAGGATGATGTCAGGGTTAGGGTGTTGTGTCACATAGGCCAAAAAGCTAAACTCGATCTCATCTGACCAGAGCACAGTCTTATACAGAGTTGTTTTAAATCGGTCTCTGCACCAAATTTATAAAATACATGAATAATATAAGAAATCAGCATTTATATGAGTGAATATCGAGTTTAATATAAAATTGAAGCTCAGGGTTAGAATGTGACAAGATACGAAAATGTTAATTTGCTTTTAGTTTTCTTTATGCATCTGCATATTTTCATCAAATGCCTGAGTTAACATAACCTCAAAAAACAAGATTGTGCTGAGGAGTTATTAAGAGAAAAAAAAAAAGATGAAGTGAAAAAAAACCTTCAAGAACTGTGTATCACTTTATCTGAAAGGCCAAATCCGTATATTTAGTATGCCGTCCATCCTCCATGCCAGATAAAATGTTGCAGCTAGCAACAAAAATAAATGAAAAGCAGAGATGTTATTAAAAAAAAAAAATCCTGCTTCTGTAATTGAATTTTCCAGCAGAACATCATGGATAAACGAACTCTAAATTACAAAGAGAAAAAAAACAAATGAGATGCTACCTGCACAATGTCATCAGAGGACAAACAAAGAATGCACAGCACTCTTCCTTCCATCAATGAGCGGATTTCGCTTAGACAGCAGCAACCGTATGAGAGGATTGTAACTATTAACTACAGATTGAAATGGTCACTGCATTTTTGTTGTTCACATGGGACGGTTGTTTGTCTAACACATGTATTTGTGACCACTCATGAGAAATAAAATTCATTTTAGTCCAAGTACAAATGCAATTCCTACATAAATTATTTAACATATGGAAGAGAGAGTTGACCTTTGAAAATCTTTCCAGCTATCATACTATCCTCATCTTATTATTTTTCCAAACATACAGTATGTAACAAAACTTCGATATATACAAAAACAGAGCAAAAGTTAAAAAGGGTCATTTCTTTTACTACCGATAACCTCTATAAAAAAAAAGATATACTACACTGTTTTAAGAAATGTCAGAGGTAGGTGTGAGGGGGATGAATGTTCTGCTATTTCACAACCATGCAGTAGTTTGTGTTTGTCTTTCACGTAGAATCTGAAGGAAATATAAAGCAAACACTCCTGAGGTCAAATAATGGTGTTCAACTAATGTCAGTGATTAACAAAAATCTAGTCAATTCAACCCATGAAGTAAATAAATTTAAAGCTGAGGTACGTAGTTCATAATTCTTTAACTTAAAAAAAAATTCTTACATTTGTGTTGATGACAAAATGAGTAAATAATTACATGGGTTTGTTAACTCTGTTTTACATGAATGGTCAGCAGTACATCTTTGAAAATAGCCATTAAACCATTATGTCATAATAGTTATTTAAAGCACAATAATCGCAAAATATTGGTGATATTGTAAAATACGACTTTAAAAATCAGTTTTAAAATACATAGGCGCGGTTCCTCTTTTCAAGGGAAAGCCATATTAGATGACGTCTTTACTTCTGAGCCCGGACGGTCAAAGTGCACGTAACAAGCCCGCTATTAAAACATTGATTTCCCCTCAAAATGCGAAAAAGTTTCGCCATGAATACATTTTTACCTCTTCGCTAGTTCCAAGTGATGAAAGAGAGACTGATGTGCTCGTCATGTTGCTGCAAATAGATAATTCTCAGGGAATTGAGCGTTTGAAAACAGCACTAGTTGGGCCTCTGTTGTTGAGTTTCTTACTCTAAGACACAGATACCGTATGCTTGTGATAATTTAGGTATGCACTGCCCCCTACTGGCCGAAAATTACACACTGTGCCTTTAAGAGGATGACAGGAAAACACTGGTTTATGAGGTGGACCAAGGTCCTTTTTGGATCTGTTTTCCTAACCAATGATACGGGTAATAAATGCTCATCTTTTTAACTTCAGGGTTTGAGTTAATGGAATGTTATTGACTAAGTTATATAAAACAGAGTTGAAAGACTGAATGATTCAGACACAGTCCAGGAAGACATGCTTGGTCTGTCTGTCCTTATTGTAGCAAGAAATACAACACAGAACTCAGAAGAACTGTCTCAACCATTTTGTTTCTTCTTAAAGCTGCCATTTCCATTTGAATATCTGACCCAGTTCTATGGTAATATTGGTCATCGTTCTTTCCCCGGGCCTCTACAGCAAAACAATAACCATTTCCGTGAGCCTACAGCGTTGACCGAAACATTTGTGTATCCACAAGAGAAAGCCGTCAATCAACGAGAATGCGCCCCAATCCCCAGCACGCACTGTGGGGTGACTTGTCTAGGTCAGCTTGGCACACAGGCGGAGAAGAAAACAAAGACGGAGGTTTGCAATGGCGCAACCAATACAAATACTAAACTTACAGATTTCTCGACTCCCTTCTAATTCTCATGAAAATGTATACAGTCTTTAAGTGTGAGAGGTATGAGGTGTGGCTTTCACCGCAGAGGGGGAGGAGGGCCGGAGCTATAGCCCTTCAAATTTCTAAATCTCCTCCACCTTGTCTCCTTCATGATGTCACACTACGGACCACAGCGCTTAAGCCTACTTCAGACTTCTCCATCTACGTCAAAACAGATAGACGTAACGGAGGACTCTCCTTCACCTACGCAACGACGGACGACGTAAAATCCATTTTCTAACTATCCATCTCCGTCAATGGAGAGCGTATGCCTGTCAGCTCAGCAACAGAAAGAGATCATTTAACCAGAACATTGCTCTACAGTACATTTACAATTAGAGGTGTCAAATACCATAGCACAATTACTGTACAGTACTCTGTTTTTGTAATGATTGTACATTATGTAAATAGTTTTTCTTCTGTGTGTTTCTTTTCTGTTTGTATATTGGTTTTTTGCTGCTGTTACGACCAAATTTCCCCTTGTAGGACAATTAAAGGATTATTCTCTATTCTATAGTTGCTCTAATCAGTAGTCAATGCAGCTTTTGGGTACTACATGCTTTATATTGAAAGGACAGTTTATCTAATCTGGTGTTTTGGTGATTCTGAACACAAAGCGGTGTAGAGAAACAACAAAACATAATTCTGTGTTTGTTTCCATGCATTTTATAGAGTATTCTAAGGGCGGCACTTTTAGTAAAAAGCTTTATATCTTAAACAAAACATACTTTTTATCGACCATTGCTCCTTGATCGGGGAAATGTGTTAACTAGATGAAGAAAAACTCTAGTTAACCAGAAACAACACTGCAACGGTAGGCAGTCCCACCATAAAAAGTCCGCACCGCCTGCTGTCCTGGTGGGGAATTGTTTTGCAACACTCAAAAACCAACTGAGAACTATAAATGAAGAACTGTGTCAATATGTTACATCTGAGTGCAAACTTGCTGCTGGAGAAGAATAAACTAGGCTTTAGTCATGGCATTTTGTCTGGATTTAAGCCAAATTAATGAACATACTTAAATGTCAGGAGGATCTGTACTTTGGTCAAATTTGGTCAAACATGAAATTATTAGATTAAAAGGGGAAAATGGGAGGGAAAAATGAAGTTTAAATGTTACAAAGCACCAGTAAATCTTTAAGGTCGCAGTACCTTTGAGTCTGATATGTGTGGACCATGTTTAGCTCACAGGTCCTTATGAATCACAGATGGTCATAAGGCTAATGAAAATCCACCAGCAATGTCGGAGACCGCTAAACAGTGACTACCTCAAGCTATTACTGCTGGGTGTGGTCCTACAAGCTTAAGACCATGTGCCAGACCCATGTTGCCTCATACATTCACACACATTCACTTCATTTTTACATAAAATAAAAAAAGGTATCGCTGGGATGATTATTTAGTAGGGATGATTATTTTTGGAGACAATCCTTGAATCAACAGTGGCGGTGTGTTGACTTATTTTGAGGGGACAGCAGGTTTCACCCTTAGAGTATTTATTGTTCACTCAGAATGATGAGTCATTTCTATTGTGCAGAATCAGTTCAACTTTTTCAACCCATGTGTACAAAAGACAAGACGGATGAGAAAAGCAGAGTAATATTTCAGCAATATTCTAAACGGCTTCAATAAAAAACCACCAGGCAGCTTTTATTTGATTTATTCATTTTTCTCTGTCATTTGAAAGATTTCTGAGGACAGTTCCTGTCCCTTAAATTACTTTGTTTGTGGTCTGTTTTGTTTTTCTCATGACTTTTTTGTTTTTATGGTCACACTTACTTGAAAGCCGTCTAGAAAAAGAGGTATGCTTTTAAAGCTTAGAGTGGAATCTTTTATTTTTGACCTTAGTGCAGAAAAGGACTGAAACCTTTGAGATTCCCTTAATAGGACCTGATATTTATTTATTGTACTGGTTCACATTGTCATGATAGTATATATAAGAGAAATGTCCAGAGAACATGGTTAGAATCTGATTAAACTGCATGTGCTAAAGATCAAATCTACGAGATCAGATCTACTGGATCTAAGACACATTGATGGTTCCATGTGAGTAGGGTAGGAAACGAGCTGGAAGTTGCTACTCCTTATGTTGTGTCATTTTATTAAGCAAATCCACTCAAAGAATTTGCAAATGGATATACAGATTAGAACCTCATATATGCAAAAAAACAATGTTGGAGGACCTGGGGATGTTCTACGGTTGAAAACAGATTCTTATGGCAGGGGCAGATGCTATGAGGTTTTACAGAACTTGAGGAGTGGGAAAGAGCTAACAGGAAAACAAGTTTGAATACAGTAACCTGCTACGTTTATTTTTTGGTTTCCATACATTCTTCTTTAAATAATAGAAAATCTGAAAAACTTCAGAAGCTTCTTAAATCTATGATATAAAAGAAAAATGAACCGAGAGAACGCAGTTAGTGCTAAAAATGCTAACTGGGCTAATTGCTGATAAAAGCTAAGCTTTGAAGCTAAAAAGCAGCACGCTAAATATGGCTGTAATTAATCACAATTAATGCAATAATTTGGCAAATCCTAATTGCAATCTACTATTTTAATGGACCGTAAGGCTCTGCTAAAAAAAATAAGCACAAAGCTTGTTATGGCAGGGTGGTTGCTAGATGTAGCAGCTTTTCAAACCAGACATTAGTTGAAAATAACTTCCTTCTCACTAGAAGTGTGCTTTTTTTTGTCAATTCCAAATAGGCACATCTTTGGCGTATGGAAGCATATTGTATTTACTTGAAAAACGTTATGAAGCTTAGTTTTTCTGGAAAAACAAGATAATTATACCTTTGTTTTATGCCGATTTATTGATTCTAGTCTGCTAGGGGCACGGCCGAGTCTTGGCATTCTCCTTACTGCTGTCATTTAAATGCGATAAAAAGGAAGCTTGAATCTCCCTACTAATACGCTATAATCAGCAGATCCACCAATCACCAAGAATTTGTTTGGAATTAAAATCATTTTTCAAAGTGTCAGAGTCTAGCATGGTCGTACATTACAGTTGAGCAAAATAAAAGAGGTTTGGACTCGAGTCACATGACTTAGACTGGAGACGGACTCAAGTCACAGATTTTTTAAATTAAGACTTGAAAAACTTGCCAATGGACTGAACTGAACTCAAAATGCTTCAAACTGGAGCCACATTCAAGCCACATTCACCCATTGGCACTTGCACACACATTCATACACTGATACAGAGTTCGGTAGGCAACTTGGCTAAGTGCCTTGCCCAGGGGTGCATTGACTTGTGGCAGGAGGAAGTTAGAATTTACCATACAACCCTCTGATTGAAAGATAATTACTCTACCCACTGAGCCACATTGACTTTATTTTTAAACCTCTGATCTGGGACTTGACTTGGAGCTGGACGGTATGGCAAAATGTTCATATCAAGGTATCTTTTTTAAACATATCGGTATTACAGTATTTAATTCCCCATACAAGACCCTTCATATCCACATTATCTTATAAGAATGAATCATATAAAAATGTGCTTTAAATAGCCCATTTTACTGCCATATGGACTGCATCATATTGTTTTTTTCAGACACAGGTGAATGACGTAAAAATAATTAAAAGGATTATGATTCGAGTGTTCATTCTTTATGTTCTGAGGCTTAAAGTAAAATTGTTTTTTAACCTCAAGTTGACGCAAGCAACAAATTGCCTCTTGTAATTGCTTTGCATGTAGTACTGAAGTATCGTAGATGGGATGTAACACATATTTACCGCTATTTTTGATTTCTTTCCTACTGGTTTTGCCGTCGTTGACCGTGTTTACTGAAAAGCGTTACTTCTCACACTGTGGTGAATAGCGGGTAGCAGTGAAATCGGTCACCATTGAAACACTTCCCCACCTTAAATGGAACATGTCTGAGCTATTCACTGGTATAGCAGTATACTAATAATTAATATCATAATGAAAATAAACACAGGTTTTCTGTATGAACCGGTACACCGGCCAGGCCTACTTGGACGTGAACCTGTTTGCAAGAAAAAGATGTATGATGTATGAATAAACAGACACTATCTTGCTATCAACACATGGACACTGAGCCCTGACTGGTAACAGTGTCCAAAATGCAGTTCATTTAGCCTTTTAAAACTGTTCAGCGGACATGGCAAACTGAATTGAAGCAAGGGTTCAGAAGCTTCTGGGCTTTATAACCGAAGAGCAGATTGACAGACAGTTCTCGGGGACAGTGAAGGACAGGCACCTGTTGGAGCGGCTCGCAAAAAGAATTGAGGAGTGGGGCTTCAATCGAGATAAAAACGAATTATGTCCAACTATTTTCTGTTTACCATCAACTCTTCCATCTCACGGTTATAAGCAACCCGGCACGTCGACAGCCTGTTTGTCATTCTTGTACTCCCTTTCAACCATTTTACAGTAATCTTTTGTGAAAAACAAGTGATTGTGACACGTTGCCACCACAGGCTGAGTAATTAAGACCAAAATGCTCACTGAGGCCGGCATTAATGCCCTGGCAGCTGTCTTTTGAAACAGCCTGTTGTTTGATTTGACCATCAATCTTTGTGAGTTCATCTATGCTTATTAGATGTACACTATGTTGCAGTTCTGCTTTAGATATACAGTGGGGCAAAAAAGTATTTAGTCAGCCACCAATTGTGAAAGTTGTGAAACTTAAAAAGATGATAGGCCTATAATTTTCATCATAGTAATACCTCTATCTGAGAAAAAAAATACAGAAATATCACATGGTCTGATTTTTAAAAATAATTTCTGTTCAAATAATGGAGTAAAATAAGTATTTAGTCACCTGTAACCTCTTTTGTAAGCGGCTCCTCTGTCCTCCACTTGTTATCTGTATTAATGGCACCTGTTTGAAACCTGTATTATCACAATAATTGTGAGCAAAAATTCCCAGAATCACACCTGGGACCTAGTGAATCACTTGCAGAGAGCTGGGACCATAGTAACAAAGGCTACCATCAGTAACACAACATGCTGCGAGGGACTCAAATCCTGCAATGCTAGACGTGTCCCCATGCTCAAGCCAGTACAAGTCCAGGCCCGTCTGAGTTTGTTAGAGAGCATTCGGTTGATCCAGAAGACGATCGGGAGAATATTATTGGCCAGATGAATCCAGAATAGATATTTTTAGTAAAAACTTCTTGTGTTTGGAAGAGAAGGAATGCTGAGTTGCAACCAAAGAACACCATACATACTGTGAAACATGGGGGTGGAAACATCGTGCTTTGGGGTTGTTTTTCTGCAAAGGAACCAGGACGACTGAGTTGATCGTGACATTTTGAGGGAAAACCTCCTATCAGCAAGGGCATTGATGGAGAAATGTCGATGGGTTTTTCAGTATGACAATGGTCCCAACCACTTAGTCCGGGTAACAAAGGAGTGGCTTCGTAACAATCATTTCAAGGTTCTGGAATGGCCTAGTCAGTGCCCATCTCAACCCCATAGAAAAACTTATGTGGGAGTTAAAAGTCTGTGTTGTCCAGCGACAGCCCCAAAACATCCAAACTCTAGAGGAGATCTGCATGGAGGAATGGGCCAAAATACTAGCAGCAGTGTGTGAAAACCTGGTGAAGAGTTTTCAATCATTCTGTTGTAAAGGTTTAAGATGTGGGAAGGAGAACATTCAGAAAATTATATATATTTTCAATACTATGGTGAATTAAAAATCTGCAACACTGAAGAATCTTAATTTAAATTTAATCGGCCCTTACAAAAAAAGAAATCATAAAAGAATCGAATCGTCACTCCACGAATCGGAATCAAATTGTGAGTTGTTGTAAGGTTCACATCCCTTCTAGACATATGTGTGTCCTGCTTGCTACTGCCACGTGAGAGTGATATATCAGTATTGTTTAGAATAAATAAATGATAAGAGCTGTGTCATTCAACTTCATCAGTGTTGGCAAACTGTCCACGATATTTAACATGAATGTTCATTCACTCTGCAACATTCTGGAATATTCCTTTGCTACTCTTACTAATAGTTACTAATCGCTGAAAAGACCTAATCTAAAAATAAGTCTTCCACTACACCAGTGATTGCTTTTACAAGGACAATATGAAAGTTATGCAAGTTATGCAATTGCAATTCTCCTGTGATTTTGTGATGTCCCATATCCAGCTGCATTAAAAGAGTTCGCAGGCAATGGGTGGCTGAAACGCTACTGATAGGAAGCGGTGTGCCTCAACGAAGCTGTGTGGGGTTTGATTTCCATCTCTCCTTTTCTCTGCTCAACTGCTACATAAAAGGGCCTATAGTTCCAGAAAAATATTTTTAAAAATCTTGTTTTTTCCCACCATTCAAGTTTCTTGACCACAACAACGCAATGAGAGACACCTAGAATATGTATGTCAACAATATTACCACAAAGGACAAACAAATCACTTTTACCTAACTTTGCCAGGAGAAGGCCATGACAACATGAACGGCATGAAAGCCAGATTTACAGATTTATACTTTTTAGGTAAAAGCTCTTAAACTTTCTATTAGCTTATAAATTGTGTTATGCGGAAAATTACTTCAAGATTTGTTTTATTTATTGATTAGTAATTATTAGTAAAGACATCTGGGGAATATGGCATTATGCTTTGGAATCAATGAAGAAACTAGTGTTAAAGAAGTATTATGGACCTTTCCCCTACTCAGGTTTAACTGAAGGACTCGTGTTGCTGTGTTTGCTGTTATGTCTGTAGAGTAGCTCACTCCTGATATAAGATCTTAAAGTTAGCAAGGAAGGCGCCCAACGCGACCTTCAACAAGCGGACTGAGTGGACAGAGATGGATTCTCTCCGCCGTCCTAGTTTCACACATTAAAGGAACCACTGGCCACTGCCTGAAGAACAACTCAGTTTTAGGATGAGGATGTTCTGAAATCATGGCTGGGATGCTGAGAAATCTGCAGTCGAGGTTCTTTATTTTTATTTTCCTGCTTGTTCACTTTTTCCCTCTCTGGAGCTTGCAGGAGAGAGCAGCAGCTGGGCAGTACAAGTGGAAAAAACATATTTTTTAACATGGAGACTCAATCATCCTTGTCCTTATCTTCATCTCTATGTTAAAGTTTGAATCAGTTTTTAATATTACGCCTACTAATTGTTGTTTTGTGCTCTTAGTTCTTCCATTTGCATTTTAGAGCTGAAGTTGGAATTTCTCCCCTGGTCAGAAGATCTTATTGAGAGCTGTATTTCGATAAACAATTTATTTTTTCATGGTTGGTTGTTCTTGTAAACAAGGAACATTTTACTCTAAAGCTTGATTACAACCTGGAATAATTATAATAATCAAAGAAGCCATCAAAAAAGAGTGGGTGGGTGGATCAGTGGGTTGGGGGGGAAGTGATGTGCCATGAATCTCAACACAGTAATCGTTTGATAAAACATGATCTAACCTTAGATAATAACCCGGGTAACGTGTTGGAATCAGGAACCTGATTCATAAATACAATTCGTCTCATGCTTGCAGCCTCTCCTCGGGTAAATTTTAACCAGGATGAGATCCAATTATTCATATACACAATGAGAAGCACAAACTAACAGTAATCATCATGTCAAGATTATGCTAACCGTGCACTTTAGACAGATTTCCCATTCATTGAAACAGTGATATGTCCTACGCCATCCCTGACAATGCAAGTCAAAGGTTGTCATTGCTTCCTCAGCTCACGTATTTGCAGATTAAATGACTCTAGAAGTTAATCACAAGTTTCACATTGGTTTTATAGCTAAATAACAAATTCACAGCGTGCAAATTGTCTGCCCTGGAAAAAAAAACGCAAACGAAAATGCAGGATTCAGAGTCTGATTTGTTAAATTACCACCAGAAAGTTTTGCTGCAGGGTACATTATGATTACACAGCTTATTTACAAAAGCGGCGCAGAGACGAGGGAGAAGTGGTGGGGGAATAAAAAAAAATCTGTTCCGGCTGATTTGTCCTTCGTAATACGTACCGGAGCCATGTGATTCCTGAAAGGTAGTAAAGTGAAAGCTGCGTTCTTCTGTGTCATGGGATTTAACTGCTTAAAAACAAAAAGGACCTTGTGTTTCCTTGACAGAAGGTTAATTTCTCCTGCTGAGGATGCTGCTCACTGTGTTTGCTTAAAACACTTACTTAAACAATCCCCCTAGAGCTTTAAAAGCGGTTCTTGATTGACTGTCAAGTTGTTTTTAACAAAAGAAGAAAATGATCACAATGTTTTGGGGCTTTTTTTAATAAAAATTCCAATGTGATAAATTGGTAGCTGAAAAAAATAAAATTCCAATAACTTGATCAAGGAACCAGAACATTAAAATCTGATGAAAATCATAAATCAAGGAATAAATAAATCCTAATTCACAACAATCTTCTTGCACTAATTAAGCACATATAATTACCCTAACCCTTATTCAAAGTTACGTTCACTAGATAAGTACTACAAGAGGCTGACGCTCATAGCATTGACTAGGTTTTTTTAAAAGATAACTGTATACATTTTTTTACATTTTGTAAAAGAAAACAAACTGATAAGTATTAAAAATTGTAAATTAAATCCAATAGAATCAACAGCCTTTTTAATTAACATTAGTAAATCCACCTGAGAGCAAATTAATCTCAGTATAAATCCAGCTGTTCTGAGAAGGCCTCAGTTAGAGTATTAATAAGAGAAACATCCAAAAGGGTCATAACCGGACCTCTGGAGGACTTTAACACACAGGTAATTTAATCATTTAAATGAGCTGTGTTGAAACAAAAACACATCTAAAACCGAGGACACTTGAGGACTCGAGTTGGACAACTGTGATTTCCTGCTTGAACACACGTGCTTTAGATGACTGCAGTTTAGCAAAAGACTGTGAAACACCCATTAATTGAAACCAGGTGTTTTAAAGCAAAGAGACATCTACAACATGCAGGGCAGGGTGGCTTGAGGAGCACGGTTGAAAAACACTTAAATCGAGGACTAAGATAGAGGACAACCTGTTAAGAGGTGGCAAAAGACGTCAAAGCTCCGGAAGGAATATGAAGCTGAGGATACAGCCAGAACGACACTAAAATGGGAAGTTCATTTGCTAGAAAGGCCTAGTTAAAGCTCAGCTCTTAATCCAATTGATAATGGGAGGCAAACAAGCTTTCAATCCAATATTACTGAGCTTCAACTTTTTTGCAAAGAAGAAAGGTGAAAAATGTCAGTTTCAAGATGTAAGAATTAGGAAAACTATTGTCGTAGGAAATTTAATAGTAAATATGATCTCTTCTGTGTATTCTACTATAACTGATGGTTGCTGTGTGCTTTTTCTCCATGATATGGTAACCAACCTGATTGTATGACACAGTTTGACTTAGGTCAGGTCAAATGAACTGATATTAAGTTCCTGCATCCTGTGTTGCCATGCACACTGGACGTCCTGACATCTACAAGATTGTGCTTTCTCAATCAGCCGAAGACACTAGCAAGTCTACCGCCCTCATTCCGAATAAATGTTTTCTGATAGGATTTTGATAGGTCTTTTGGATTACAAAAGTTATAAAAGACTGTCAGTTTTTAGTAGGCAGGTCAGTATTGCACATTTCTATGCGACTTTGTACCCCCTTGCTTGATAAACCAAGTCTGTGATTAAACCTCCATGAAATCTGGGGGAATCTTCTCTCATGATTTATTTAAAAGACTTTGCCATAACACTATACAGGTGCTGGCCAGTAAATTAGAATATCATCAAAAAGTTGAATTATTTCAGTAATTCCATTCAAAATGTGAAACTTCTATACTGTATACTTTCCTTCCACACATACTGATATATTTCAAGTGTTTATTAATTTTCATTTTTATTATTACAACTGACAGCTAATGAAAACACCAAATTTAGTATCTCAGAAAATTAGAATATTCTGAAAAGGCTCAATATAGAAGACACCTGGTGCCACTCTAATCAGCTGATTAACTCAAAACACCTGCAAAGGCCTTTAAAAGGTCCCTCAGTCTTGTTCTGAAGGCTCCACAATCATGGGGAAGACTTCTGACTTAACAGCTGTCCAAAAGACGACCATTGACACCTTGTACAAGGAGGGCAAGACACAAAAGGTGATTGCTAAAGAAGCTGGCTGTTCGCAGAGCTCTGTGTCCAAGCACATTAACAGACAGGCGAAGGGACGGAAAAAATGTGGTAGAAAAAAGTGTACAAGCTCTAGGGATAACCGCACCCTGCAGAGAATTGTGACGACAAACCCATTCAAAAATGTGGGGGAGATCCACAAAGAGTGGACTGCAGCTGGAGTCAGCGCTTCAAGAACCACCACGAAGAGACTCATGAAAGACATGGGATTCAGCTGTCGCATTCCGTGTGTCAAGCCACTCTTGAACAAGAAACAGCGTAAGAAGCGTCTCGCCTGGGCCAAGGACAAAAAGGACTGGACTGCTGCTGAGTGGTCCAAAGTTATGTTTTCTGATGAAAGCAATTTTTGCATTTCCTTTGGAAATCAAGGACCCAGAGTCTGGAGGAAGAGCGGAGAAGCACAGAATCCACGTTGCATGAGGTCCAGTGTAAAGTTTCCACCGTCAGTGATGGTGTGGGGTGCCATGTCATCTGCCGGTGTTGGCCCACTCTGTTTCCTGAGGTCCAAGGTCAATGCAGCCGTCTACCAGGAAGTTTTAGAGCACTTCATGCTTCCTGCTGCTGACCAACTTTATGGGGATGCAGACTTCACTTTTCAACAGGACTTGGCACCTGCACACAGTGCCAAAACCACCAGTACCTGGTTCAAGGACCATGGTATCCCTGTCCTTGATTGGCCAGCAAACTCGCCTGACCTTAACCCCATAGAAAATCTATGGGGTATTGTGAAGCGGAAGATGCAATACGCTAGACCCAACAATGCAGAGGAGCTGAAGACGACTATCAGAGCAACCTGGGCTCTCATAACACCTGAGCAGTGCCACAGACTGATCGAGTCCATGCCACGCCACATTACTGCAGTGATGGAGGCAAAAGGAGCCCCGACTAAGTACTGAGTGCTATACATGCACATTCTTTTCATGTTCATTATTTTCAGTTGGCCAACATTTTAAAAAAAGCATTTTTTTTCATTGGCCTTTAAAATATTCTAATTTTTTGAGATACCAAATTTGGAGTTTTTATTAGTTGTCACTTATAAATATCAAAATTAAAAGAAATAAACATTGGAAATACATTGGTCTGTGTGCATTGCATGAATATAATGTACAAGTTTCACGTTTTGAATGGAATTATTGAAATAATTCAACTTTTTGATGATATTCTAATTTACTGGCTAGCACCTGTATATGCTTTACCTCCATGTAACAATTCTGCACATGTTCTGTTGGTGTATGTTATCACCTCCACCTAAAACAACGCAATAAAATTTGTGTCTGACCTAGCGTAAAAACAAGAATCTGAACTAAAACACAAACATGCTTTACAGAAAGAAACAGTGCTAAATCTAATTTAGCTGTTGGAGGCAAGCACTCTTTGAAACACCTAAGATGTCCATTGGCTTTGAAGACACGAAAAGGCACCAAGTCAATGAAACCATTACAGGAATGCATAAGTTTGAAAAAAATCAAACATTCCAACAGAGGGCGCTCACTGAGGTCCCTAAATATAGAGAATATTTCTTTTATCAAATTATATAATCAGTTCAATGCAATGTCTAATTCTTCACAGTATTTTGGAGCTTTTTATTAAGAATTCAAATAACTTAAAGATTAAGGATCAATTATAGACACAGACATTTATCCCTGGTAATTAGCTGAGCCCATTTTAAATATTTTTATAAAATTCTAACTATAATTAAAATGAGTGAAAACCAAAAGACAGTCAGCCTAATACGGAAAAGCAACAGCCACTTATAAACAGATGGAGTTTCTTATCAAAAAAATAAATGTTTTTATAATCCTAAAAAGCTTTTTTTATGGCTTGCTGTCCTTCACTGACAGCGAATTCGTACTCTATATTTTTATTAAAAGTTGAATATGGAACGTTTGATAAAAAGCTACATTAAAATATTTCCTCAAGAAATAATATTTGAATTAAAATATGATAAAATGTAGGCCTATATTTTAAATGGGCATGATAATGACGTTATGTTTACATCTACCAGCCAGTAGTAGCGGACCGATAAGGTCGCTGTGATCCAGCTATATCAGCAGTGTCAAACTAATTTCCATTTTGGGCCACATCTGATGAATACTCTTAAAGGGCCGGTTGTGGCAGAAAGTATTGATAAAACTCTAACAAACCGTTAAAATCACCCTCCGCATTCCAAAAGTATGTTTTAAGATTAAATAATCCTGAACAACTTTACATAATTATATGATTAATGAGTGTTTAAATAAACACTAATTTTATTTTACTAATAAAATTGTATTGGTGTGCACAAAAAAAGAGCTTAAATTTTCTATCTATAGGGTTAGAGTTTAGAGGGCAACATAAATGACCTTGGAGGGCCGGATTTGGCCCCCTGTCCTCGAGTTCGACACATGTGAGCTATATGGTCGGCACAGCTTGGCTAGTAGTTTTAGGTGAAGCTAACACTAGATCGACCCACGTAAAACATTTCTATGGCATCAAACAGTCAGAAACTGAGACTTTCCTCTTGGATCGGTAATCTAACTCACTTGCAAACTTTGGTAACATTAGCTGTCAGTTAAACTCCTCTAAAATACGTTCCTAACTGGACACAGTTCAGGTTGGTCACTGGGCGTATCGGCAGCGAACCTGGCAACCCAACAGCTTGAATTATTTTTTTCTATTGTTGTAACTAAAACCTAGATACACTAGATGGTCCTATCATGCTAATGTTCCATATAAAACCTTTAACCATAACCTCTTCTGTCAGACTTCCTTTACTCCAATTTTTTTTTTACAGTTTCACTTTAATTAACCCTCTTTTTCACTTTGCTACTCATTTCAATTCTTGTCCTTTTAATTTCCTCCTCTCTTATTTTACCTTGGCTCATCTGCTGTCTCGAACGCTCATGCCTAAATAAGTCTAGAAAGATGAGAGCAACACTTTCTTCCTTACTCGGTTCCATTTTCAGCCCAACTCTCTCTGCATTGTCATGCTCAGAGAGTATTCTGAGGAGGATGCAGTGAATAGAGAAAGGGGAAGTGAAGAACAAAATTAAAGATGTTCGTTGGGCCAAAACCCCTGGAAAGCAAGGTGCTTAAAGCTGGTAAATGTTGATGAGTTAAGACTATTAGATGAATGCATAATTGGGTGAGTTAGTGTTACATAACTGAGGCCGTCAGAGTCTGAGTTCAACATTCCTCGCCAGCCACCCTGGGGCCTGTTACTCAGTTGTCTGTTACTGTGTTGCTCATGCCTGCACAGGATTTGTCCAGACTATGTAGGTCACTTTGGTTCATTTTAATTCAACCCTGGTAGAGGGTCCAGAGATTCATCCTTTTTGACAAATCCAGGATTAGATAGCGTACAAGCTTTGTGCCAACAGCAAAATGTCAACAACCTGAGCTCAGTTTGAGGTTGAGTACACAGTTCTTAAAAAAATCATTTAGTTGTTTGCAAAAAAGGCGACTGCAGCCATTCATTCAGTCTATTCATTTGAAGACAAAGGATTTATTTCCGTTTGCAAACATGTGGGGTGTATTGTATTCAGACCTTTGAATGTACGTATGTCAGAGGTGGGTAGAGTACCTAAAGAATTTACTCATGTAAGAGGACTACTTCAACATATTTTAAACCAAAAAAAGGATAAAGTACAGTAAAGCAAAACTAGTCTAAACAGTACATTTCCCTAAAGTTACTCAAATAAAGGGTATTTATCCTTGTATTGTATAATAAGGTTTGATTCTGTGGATAGAGTCTTGAAAAGTCAATGTGTGACTTCCTTTTTCAATAAAGGAACATGATGTAACACTTTAACACATTTATACTAACATGGGATGTATATTTTATATAACTGATCATTAGGTCCTACATTTATGAGACTGGTTCTTTCTACAGTGAAGATGCATTTTCTCGCATATTCTTTTTTAAGTCCTGATACTTCTAACACTGTGATGCTGATTTACGAGAGGATGAAATATCTCGTTTGTGAAACCTAAACTGATGTACAATTTTAGTGATTGACCAATTTTTTTTCATCAGCCTTAGGCGATTACCAATCCGGGCTGCTGATTTTCTTAAGCCGAAAGTTGGAGTCGATACTAATTCTGCTCCCTGACTTTACATCGCAAAAACAATGACGGTAACAAATGTTACAAGTTATTTAACTTTAAAACAATATTTAAAACAATATTTGACGAATATTAAACATAGGTGAGGTAGAACAAGTAGATAAACAATACCTAACAAATACAAAAACATTTCAGGTAGAAAAAGAATTCAGTGCTGAAAAACAGCATAATTAAACTTCTGAAAATAAATATTTAAGCCGGAATAAAATAATTACATTATTGCACACAGTAGAAACAAGTAAGCAGCATAATAAAGTGCACAGTGTGCAATAATGCTGGGTGGAATTTTTAATATACCGCTATACCGGTGAATACCTTGGACAACATCTGGAACGTTTGATGAGGGGAAGTGTTTCAGCCACGTCCGATTTCACTGCTACGCGCTCTTCACCACAGTGTAGAAAATAACGTTTTTAACTAAGTACAACTGCTGGCAGGAGCAAAGCACACAATTCTGATGAAGTAATTCCAAAAAAGAGGAGCCTCGTCTATAGTTTAAAAAGTTTATCGGCTTTAAAATGTTAAACGAGAACCGTACGGCATACCTTTGATTAACGCTTTTGGGAGTAACCAGTAGGGGGAGTGTTGAGCGCTATTTGACCGTCTGTAGGTAAACGCGGCCAACAGCGAAAAAAACCAGTAGGAAAGAAATCATTAATAGCGGTAAATATGTTTTACATACAATTTACGATACTTCTGCAGTCTTTTTCTGTTGTTATCTGAATATTAACCGGCTAATAATCACCTACGGTCGCCATGTTTATTTTACTTCTTCTTTGGCAAAATCCAGTCTGAGTCTATACTCTCCCCCCTAGCGGGATTCTTCAGTACTACATGCAAAGCAATTAGAAGACGCAATTTTTTGCTTGCGTCAACGTGAGGTTTAAATTTTTTTATAAAGAATGCCTACCAGAATCGTAATCATTTTAACTATTTTCATATCATTCACCTGTGTCTGAAAAAAACAACATGATGCAGTCCATATGGCAGTAAAATGGGCTATAGCACATTTTTATATTCTTCATTCTTATGAAGATAATGTGGATATGAACGGTCTCGCATGGCAAAAAAAATACCGTTAAATACCGTAATACCGATATGTTTTTTTTAAAATACCGTGATATGAAAATCTTGCCATACTGCAACCCCTAACACGCGTGTGATTCGCCGTGCCCCATCACGTTACCGAGTTTGGAGCTTGTAGCACCAACACCAGCCCACGAGTTAGATTATCAATTTATTCTAGTACGTTTATGACTCTTTCCTCCATGTCTTTGGGGTGTCTTTCTTTGTGGCCCAGATATTGTCATTTTATACCGTATATGATAAAAATGTTTAGTGGGCAGTGAAATAATTATTGATTTTAGTTTGTGGTCACTGCTGACTCAGATCAGGAATAGGATTAAATAAATCCTCGAATCCTGGATCTTCTGCTCCCTATCCCATTTTTGTGCAACTGGATCATGGATAAGTTGAGCCAGGATGAACAAAATATTCGGGCTTAATCACTTATCCTAGTTTTGTTCAATAGGTAGAGTATTTAAAATGTGGCAGAACTGGAGAGCGTGTCCAGAACTTAGAACCCGACCTTGTAACTTGGGAGGAACCTTATGGGTTTACAATCTGACCACACACACCTCTTGGCTATTAGATGGTGAGTTTATTCCTTAGGTCTGATTCACACAGCAGGATTTTGAAATTCTCGCAAGAGCTTCAACCGCACACACAGCAGTAAAAAAATATAGAATAAATAAATCATGGATAGTCGTGTTTTCATCCTGAAGTGTGTGGTGTGTAGTGGCGAAACACCACACACAAACTGATTTTACTCACAAACACCGTTACCTCTGAGCTGCACACTGCTGACACGGCCTTCACACACAGAAAATCTACGCCGTGAAAAAAAATTAAATAACCCAACCTGAATTTAAAGTAAAGAAATATTTCATACATTTTGTGGTATTATGCAGTGTGAGTCAATAAGCAAATGCGCTGATATACAAAACCAGGGGTGCTCCTCCAAAACTCTAATTAGAAGAACAAACACTCGCCCGTACTGGTTATCCACTTCGAGACCCACACACTGAAAACACTAACTGTGTGGTTGCCATGGCCTTCCTGCATGTGTATTGGCTTATGTTAAAATATGAGACATATATTTTGTAGATATTCACACTGGAGGCAAATGTGCATCAAATCTGACATTTCTTCCCATTTCTGATTTTTATGACAGTCTGAACAGAATAATAAAAAAAAGTAACCTGACTGAGGACACTTTCATATATTATATTTATCCACAAACATGTTCAAACGAGACAACTCGCTGGATTTAAGCATAATGCTAAGCGGAGGACAATAACTTATCAAGGAGTGACTCATAGCAAAGAGGGAGACCGTGGCGCCGAATACCAGTCTGCCTGCGGCGTGTGTCGTCCTGAAAGCGGTGGTAGGTTTTTGAGGAGTCCTGCTGCGGCCAGTAGCGCGTCGGAGTCCGGTCTCTTTTTGGTAATGCTGCCTAAAGTGGGTGGTAAACTCAGTCTAAGCCTAAATACCAGCACCATTTTTGTCTCTTGTTAATGATTTTAGTAAATAGAGCCAGTATAACAGTAGAGCCAATCATAGTACAGAAACTTGCATGTCATTAATCTTACTGAGGAAGCACAACAGATCTTGTTGAGTTTCCACGTCTACACTACACTAAACTTGCATAAACTGAAATTTTATTTTTTTGACAGAAACAAACCCAGACGGGATCATTTCATACCAGGAAACAGTGAAAAATTAATAAAAACACCAGTGAACGAGAAATTTAAGAGCCATATCGATTATCTGGGTTTGTCGGAAAGGTAAAACTGGGGCAAAATCGCGCTAAGAATCCTGCAGTGTGAACCTTTGTGTAAGCTAGTGATGGGTAGATGCGCACTCCTGTAAAGTTAAGCTTGTTTTATGCTTGACGGATGTACATTCCTCGCGGAAATTAGATGTACAGAACCGGCCGAGACGCCCTCTAGTAGCATTTATACCTTTTGCGGCTTGTCCTTGCTGTGAGCCAATATTCTCAAAGACTGTAGGGGGCGGCGTAGGGCTCTACGGCATGCATACAACACCGAAGTAGAAGAAGAAATCATTGTTGTTTACAACATGGCGACACCAGTGAGCTTAAACAAAGAGGAAGAACTTTTACTACTGTTAGGAAAAAAGACGAAAAAGGAGATGGTCCACTCGTCCAACAATATTTGATCACAGTGACGCGGCGATTCATAAAGATTTCTTTATTTACGAACTTCCACCACTAAGAGCTATGGCCAGTCCGCCATATTTTTCCGTGCGGAACCGTCCGCATGGTTAGAAAATGTTCTAGGCGCGCTTTGCATAAACATGGGGCTTCTCAGAGGCCGCGCAGAGGGGAGTGGTTGCTGAAATGACGTCATGTGTCCACGTGAAGCCGCGCGGACCTCGTGGATGCATCAAGCATAATCCAAGCTTTACAGCTCATTACCCAAACTATATTGATACTGTATTGTGTTGGTAAGCTGACACGTGCTGGATCCTAAACATTATTTCAGGCAATCTCATTCGGAGACTCAAATGACAACGATTCAATGACATAGTATATATAATAGAAACATCCATCCATCCATCGGATTGTTTAATGTCTTAATCGAAGCTAAAAATATATTTGATATATTTAAAATATACAATAAGAAATCATCTGACTGGGTTTCACAACGTTTGAAAAAGTTAAAAGGTGAAGGTGATGTTGCTTATGGACTCGTCTTGGAGGCAGGCTGGTTTATCATTTTTATTGAAAAAAATGTGTTTCTCCGACGTAATTGCATTGAGCCTCTATCCTAGTTGCAATTGTGGCTTCCTGATTTTCATACTTTGCTATTTGTAGTTTCTGCATTGAAGATGTGTTTTTATTTATGTATTACAGTTCAGTAGAACAAACACATTTAATCTGCAGAAAATCATAATAATATAAACTAAACCTGTTTCAAACGATAATGGCAGTCTCAGTATCAGTAAGCCATCACAAAGTGTATTTACATGCAGTAAGACAAAGTCAAATTATTACCTTAGTCCGACTAAAATCAGACTTTTGACCTTAGAATCGACTTGAATTGGAGTTTCAGAAGCTCGACTAACAGAGGGCAAGCCCTCAGTCTGATTACTCCAAAAAAGTCAATTTAGATGTGCATGTAAACGTACTGACTATGGTAATTCATAAGTGGTCAGCCGGTGTCGGAAAAGAAGTACGATCAGGTATTTTTCACAATATTTACTTGGATTTTAAATACTGTTGCTGGCACATTCCACACATCAGGAATCGCCCTCTGTTCATGTAGAAGAGAACTTTCTTTTGGGTTGTCTTTTTGTTTAAAGGAACTTTTTTTTTCAGATTTTATTGAACTTTCATTTATTTTCAAGAACCTTATTTTGATACTCTGCTTACTTCATTTTGGGAAGTGATGATTCTTAAACAAACGTTTCTTTTTTTAATCACAGGAAGCTCAAGCTACATTATATTTCCCTGTATCAATAAATACCTTTATTTTTTTAGGCCAAAGCCTGCCTTTTCATTCATCCTGCTAACATCATTTACTGGTCTATTCTCCTTCCAGTCTTGATGCTTTTTAGTAAATGTGTCATGGGCCTTTGTGTTAGTTTTGATCAGCTTTAAAAACCTATAGATCTAAATAAATAAATATAAAGAATAAATCTATAGAACTGAGCATGACTGGCTACTTTTTTATTTTTAAGCCTCCTTTATATTGTCACACAGGTTCTGTTTAAGTGATTAATTCTACAGCTGTGCCTGTAATCAGGCCTGGGTGTAGCTGGAAAAAAAAACCCCAGCTTTTTTTGATGAAACACATAATTCATGGTACAACATAGGGAGGAAATGATACTTTCACTAAACAGCAGGTAAATTTGGATGTATTTAACCACTCAAATAAATCTAAAAATAAACCAAATGTAAATCTATATTTTTTAATTTATTCAAGTTAAATTTGACCTTAAAATTGAGCAAAGCTGCCGAAACACTGAGTTGTATTAAATCAAAACTTAAAACTCATCTGATTAGAGCTGCCTTTGAATAAACAATTACGTTTCATTGCGTCTTTTACTATTAATTTTCTCTATTAAATGTTATGCTTTTCATACTTTATTCTTAATTGCTGTTTTGACTTTCTCTAATGTTGAATTCTGTGTTTTACATTGTTTAATTATGTGTAATTTATTTTGCTTGTTTCTATATCACAGAATCAAGTAAAGCACATGAATTACCCAGTTGTTCAAAGTGTGCTTAATTTGACTGCGGGAGGTTCCTACACTTCTGTAAAGCTGAACAATAGTTAGAGAGAGAAGTTTCTCTCTCTTTTAGTCTGACCAGGCCGAAAATTAGACCTTCTCTGAATCAATAGGTGGTTATATGCATTCAGGGGAAGCAAACACTGTTTATTTCTGAATCAACTTGTTGTTCATCTTATAAAACAATTTTTAAAGCAACTGAATTTTGGGTTTTTATTAATTATTAAATTTAGTTATTTGAATAGAACAAATCTGTATCTAATAAATCTTTATAAGAAAGAAGTTATCTACTTTTTAAACTGACTTATTGAAAAATAACTAATTAGATCATCTTCAAACAGATGGTTCTAATTCTTCAGACTTAGTTGGAGAGGTTTTATAACACATTGCACATATAAGAAGTAAAGCTGTTATGCCTACTAAATAATTTTCTACTTAACTGAGCATAATACCACAATCGAGTATGTAAATATAGCATGGGTGACTGTTGTGAATTCATTTTCCCAGAGCTCAAAAGGATTCAAATAATTTTAGTGACCTTGGCTGCTGGCGATGGTATTATGAAAATATGTTAAGACGTTCTAAGTTATGGTTTAAAATTCTTCAAAATTATGAATATAGCTAAAAATATAAAGGCTTTAAAACAGAGTAAACTGTGATGGTTTAGGAATTCTGGAAAAACAAATATGCAGAATTCATGCCATATTTTTGACATTAGAAGTGATTGATAGCATTGAAAGAAACCAAACTGTTTCAGAAAGGTCATGGTGGACAGTGATGTAACTAAAACACCTTTCCAGTGTCTCTTTCAGAAAAATATTTTTCAAAAGTATGATTTTGTACATTTTCTTCCAAGACTTTGTTTTCCCCAGAAAGAAAACCAAATAAACGCAACAGAGTCAGAATCTGAAGAAGAAAAAGAAGAGAATAAACCTACATCCTTATGCCTAAAATGAGCAGTAAATAGTGTTGACAGAAATGGCTAATACAGGACTTAAGAGGACTCATTTCCTCATTTTGGGTTCTAGGCAGAAAAGAAACTGTGGTAGAGAAATGGACAACAATTAATCCAGACGCATTTTGAGAACATCAACAGCTGGTTGTGAACAAGAATGCTGTGATATTCCTGTATTTGATCTGCTTTAGTTCAAAATCTAAAATGCCCAAACAAAATAAGCTTGAACTGGATTTTTTTTAATACTGAACAGATTCTTTAAAGAGCGACTCAACCCTACCAAAGTCTTACTCTAACAACATTTCTTGTTTTAAAAAACGTGTCAAAAGGAGGCCTTGGTGCTATGGGCTATGATTGATTTGCTGACATCGGCACTGCTACACTGGCATGGAAGCTGATAGCAAGAAAGTTGGAGAGCAATAGAGATGTGAGCTCCCTGACATCGGAGCGACCTTTTGAGGTGGAGGATTTGTTTTATTTATTTATTTATTTTCCGATTTTATGGTCATGATTCGATTCTCGATTTATTTATTTTTAAAATTATTTTACAGTACAGAGCCCTATGTAATTTTTAGACTAATCTACAATCTTTGGTTTTATGCATTACATTTTCTACAGTAAATCTTCTTTTAAAAGACAAAATTGATGCAATTATTATGATTGTGTAATGTATCACATTAGGCATTAATGGTAAAATTGAAATTATTTATTTATAATAAAAGTTTAGCAGTCTTGTTTAAATAAATTAGAAACAGAGGGTGGCTGCCATTTAGTGACTATTTATAGTTACTGCAGAACAACTGACTCAGGATTCCAGACAGCTCATAGGACCGAGAAAAATGAAGCTAACAGCGGTCCTGTTGTTCACAATGTGAACGTGGACTTAACTCGACGGGAACTCATATAGTCCTCACTGGCAATTTGAGACTAGAAGAAGCGGCTTTACTTCTGTTCCCGCTGCTTCATCTATCCTAGCCGCTGTCGAGCCGAACGTTAGCCTACCCAATAGCTACTTGCTAGCGTCAGCTAATGTGCTATGTGTTGGGAATGTGAAACAGGCAGTTAAAATGTTACCAGGTGTTGTTGGGGGTTGTATGAGACCTAGTGAGAGTTACTTATTTGGGAAAATGCAACGTGTGGTTCTTTATGATGAGGAAATCTGAGGAAATAGACGGTAGTCTGCTAACTGTTGCTACGGAGTCCCGAGTGGGACGCACAGTAAACATGAAAGGAGGAGGTGATCTCGATCCTCTTTTGGATTTCGATGCAAAAGGTCGTAATTTCCATCGCTTTTGATACAAAATCCAGACATCCCTAGGCTCCTCTATACTCCACAGTGGTACGGTGACTGGCATCAGCTTTCAAGGCAGAGTGAATAGCAATGCCTAATTTAAATGCCTAATTTAAATTTAAGTGTTATATATATATATATTGGAGTTTGTTTTTGTTAGCTTTTTGCTTTATTAATCATCTATTGTAATCTAAAGTTTAATTTTTCACAATAAAAAAAAAAAAAATTAAGTTTATAATTGGTGCAATAAAAATAGATATTTTACAGGACTGGATGAATGATCGTGATTAATTATCGTGATTACAATATTGATCAAAATAATCGTGATTATTTTTTTGGACATAATCGTGCAGCCCTACTTCACATGTGCAAAACGTCTTTAATCAGATCCTAGTTTGGATTGAAATTTGACCGTGGGCCCGTAAAGAAATCTATCCCAATATGACAATACCTGATTTAATTTTTAGTTCAGCTTTTAACTGTTTATTTATTAATCTGCTTTGCATTTTTATTATTTGTTTTACACTTATTGTTTTATACTTTATATACTTTATATTTGATTAACTTTATATTTTAATGTATTTTAATCTTTCTTGCTAGTGTTTCCTCTCTGGGGAGCCCCCTGCATCGGGGGCGGTGGTCGGCTGTGGCTGCCTGGGTGCCCCCCAGGTAGCGCTTGGGTGGAGGTGGGGGTACCAGCCCTCCCTCCTCTGGGCGCCCTGGGTGGGAGCCTTGGCTGCTGATGTTGATCTGCTGCTGCTGATGCAGATGGCTCCATGATGGCATTTCCTGGCTCATCTGTACTCAGCCCGCTTTTTGTAGCTTCTAAGTGTGTGTGTGAGTGAGTATGGCTGATGGGTTGGGTTGGGAGGGGGTTGTATTTGCACTGATGATTTTATTTTTTGAAGGGGGGGGTTGTGGGGTTATTTTAAATCTGTAAAGCACTTTGAGTAACTTTCTTTGTTTGAAAAGCGCTTTATAAATAAAGTTTGATTTGATTTGATTTGAATACATATTTGAGCAGAATAAATAATTTAGAATTGGGTTAGAACCACACAGACCTGATTAAAATACCCGAAAGAAGAAGACGTAGCAGACGTCAGTTGTGGCTGCACGCATTTAAAACGCAGAGGTCATAATCTTCCGAGCGTTCTTAAATTTATGTTTCTGCTCACGGTTTTATATCTACCTGCCTTCATTGTTATGTAAACAATTAAATTATAAACTGAATCCGTTTATTTTTTTAAGCAGACATGTTGTACACCTACGAACGACTTATCAGACATGCGCAGTAATGACCCACCTTCGGAATAAGTGTTTACGTGCACCGCCATCGGAATAACTATCGGCGTAACCAACCCCTCTAAATCGGAATTAAATTTTTATCCAAATGACTTTGATGGGGTCAAAGTAATCTGACTGCCAAGTTTACATGAAGCATTTTTTTTATTCAGATCAATCATTTAATTGGATTACTTCTGTCCATGTAAATCTAAATGTAAATTTTTTATTTTTACTAAGATGCACAAAAATACCAACCAGACAGCACTATTATATACTAATTTATAAAGTTTATCAGCAAAAACATTAGATTTTGGGGTGAGTGGTTCTTTAAAAGTCCCCTTCTTGGAATGCATTTAGTGTCTCCGAGTTGCAAATCCATGCTGCACAGGAAAAACTTTTGCTCAACCCCTATTACCTGCATTAGCTGCAGAAAGAAGTAGATGGCAAAAAAAGTCACTAAGCTATTCTACGTCACAGAGAAAATAAATATTCATTGTGTTATTTGTCACATTACATTTTGCACCCAAGAAAGAAGACCTTAGGAAGAATTAGTTGAAAGTTTTCTTTGGAACACCAGCAGCTAAGTAAGTTGAGTTAGTTATTTGTGAAATTGCGGCATAAGAGTTGCATTGTCGTTAGTGAAGAAGAGGCAAAAATATAATGAATCTGCCAACCCACTCCTCTGACAAACAACCCCTTGAAACAGGAGCCCCAGATTATTTTTTCCCACTGAAACGACTCAAGGCATGGGTTCATACTAGAGACCACAGCAAATTTATTGAAAAAAAAAAAGAGTGAATGAGAATTTGAAAAACAACAGTTTGAGATTTACGACACCTTTGCTCCATTTGTGGAAATGCAAAATAGTCACTGAGACGAATCATTTTGATTTATTACAGATCTGGTAAAACTGGATCTGTGATTTGTTTTTCCAATATCCCCATAAATATCTCATTTTCTGCTTGTTTCGCAAGTTAGATGCATTGCTACACCTCTGCTGACCACTGTCTGGATTAAGTGTGTGAAGGAAGAAAAACTCAGAAAGTCACAATCGGACCCTTATCCAACGTTCGGGTTTGGATCAGGGACAGGATATCTCAAGTGCTTTCCCCACAGCTGTATACAAGTTACATTTGGGATATAGTGAATAATCCTATTAATTTAAAAGGATCACATAGGATTTTCTTAATCTTCACACTTCACACGTTTTTTTTTCTTATTCTACAAGACATCTATTCTATCTAATAGGGCTTACACATGGAGAGAGCAGATCTGATTGCAAGTGATGAAAAAAGAGATAAGATAAAAAAATACAATGCTGAGAAAGTTAAAATCAGGAAGAAGTTCAAATGAAGCTGATAGAGGAAAGGAATGAAAAAGCAGGAAGGATAAAAAGACGAGACTAAAAGCAAATGAGTTACTTTCTTACACATTTAAATGCACACCAACAGGCAGGCGGGCCAAAATGTGCACACATCCTCATAAATCTCAATAACCATGGCAACGGCACACCTCAAAAACCTTGTAATCAACTTTGAAAAAAAGATTTGGACTAATGCATCAGTATGTATGCTCCGCACACCCACACAGTTCTTCAGACCTTGGTAAGAACAAAAAGCACAACTTCAATGTGTTAAGTGACAATATTGATATCTTTTAAAATACTGGTCGAAAAGTAACCTGCAGCATGTTTGTAGTGGGAGTTCCACTAGTTCACCTGGTTTGAAGATGGTTGGCATATATGAAAAAATCTGATTCATTTTAGGCACGTAAAAAAATATAATCCAGGTATTACTGTTTATACCTAGTATTCAATAGAATTTATTTTCTTCATCTATTAATTTAGGGGTGCACCGATCCGATTTTTTCAGTGCCGATACCAATGCCTGGATTTTGTTCATCTGTCGATACCCTATTCCGATCCGATGCTATTGTTGAATTAATAAATTGTATAACATCCACCTTATACCTTTCTCGAAGAGACAAAAGGCACCAGACTTTACTAACTAAACATGACTAAGAGAAATTAACAGATTTAAAATATAAAATTGCCACTAAAATAAATTTTCAAGTGAAAAATGAATATTTTTTTGTGAATCTATTGCAGATTTTTTGTTAGAAGTTTAACCGGTACGATACGTGTACATTAGACGTATTGGGGCAGATACCCGCCCATATGTTAACTATACACCATTGCATCACATTTCTAGATTTTACTATTCCTTTCTCCTAAATGTTACATAGGTGCGGGTCCTCTTTTAAGGGGAAAGCCATATTAGACGACGTCTTTACTTCTACAAGAGCCCGGACGGACAAAGCGCACAGAACACGCCCGCTATTAAAACATTGATTTCCCCTCAAAATGCAAAAAAGTTTCACCATGAGTGTTTGAAAACAGCACTATTTGGACCTCCGTTGCTGAGTTTCTTACTCAAAGACACAGATACAGCATGTGTCTGATAATTTAGGTATGCACTGCCCCCTACTGGCCCCCCATCACCAAAAAAAGTAGCATAAAGCCAGATTTTTCCATAAAGAAAATTCACTAAAATTCACTCATACCCTTTAATTTTCCTTGTCCGTCTCATTTCTCATTATTTGTTTTTTGTTCTCTTTCAGTTCTTTTGCTTGACAGCTCTCCAGTCCTGCTCTTTTATCACCTGTCTTCCTCATATTTTCTTCTTCTTGTTAAAAATTGTACTTTCAGTTTAAGTAAACTTGACTATTAATTTAAAGCATTTGATCATAAATTGAAAATAAATGCAAAGTTAAAAAAATGAGAACCACAATGCTGTCCCCTACAAAACGGCATAACATACCGGATAAACCCAATCTAGGCTGCTGCTTTAGGCTGTGTAGCTAATGGCTTGGTTAATTGGCTCACAATCATTCACAACGTCTTCTTTTTCCTGATTTCCTTCCATACAGTTTACAAAGAACCTGTCAGTAGATCAAAGACTTCTTAATAAACACGTCTTCTCATCTTTCTCTCTTTCGTTTACAGAAACCTCCTTTTTTCCATCGTTTTTGATTCTCTTACCACTACTCCCACTGTCGGGCGACGGTCAGCAGAGCCAACGCACTACTTTCAGGGTTAGGGGCGGGGCATGTTACCGTGGTTTCTCCAACTGCTCCTTAAGAACTATGCAACTCTATTGAGGTAAAATTTTAAAAAAGTGTGGATCTTATTGCTTATCTCCACCAGCCCTAATGTCTGCCATATTTGAAATTTGAATACTATTTATTTTCTTCTTTAAACTACTCAAGTGAACTCCCAGTAGGCATGGGCCCCCGAGTGGGATTGGGCCCCTGGGCATGTGCCCCTAATGCCCATTGGATAATCCTGCCTTGATTTTGACTAAATATGGTACAATTAGTTATTTTAATAACGCTGCATACCTACTTTCTTCTCATCTCTAAAAGGATCCAGATGTAGCTTTGCAAGCCTAAGAAGGCAAGTGGATAATTTGTTTGGGTAATCATCAACTTTTTAAGTGAAGAAGTCTTAACTCTGCTAGGCATTGGGAGAAAAGAGGAAAATTGGAGGCGAAATGCAAAGGAGGATGAAAAGATTCCATGTGTAGAAGCTATAGAATGAGAAGGTCATAAGAGTGGCAATAGATTTTTCTGTGTACCAAAATTTTATTTATTTGATCATTTCTCTAGACACAAGACACTTTATTTTAGAAAACCTTTCAAACAAGCAATACATATTTATTCTATTTCTAACTGTGTTGGCATAAATTTAAAGATTAGTGTCTGTATTAAACATTTTTTAAATGTTGATAATCCTTTTCTTTGTCTTCATGATGGCCTTCCTGTATTGATGATCAGCAGCAATTGCCTGTGTAAAAATACTGCAGCTGGGTTTCCATTTTGTTGTTCACACACCTGTAGGCTCTTGAAAGGCAAACTGCAAAGGCTCCTTGTTTTATAGAAGTAATTAACCTAATGATGTTCAGTCAATCAATAGAAATATCTTAGCAGGATTTAGCTTCTATTTCCCTAACAAACTCCATGAAAGTAGCTAGGCTGTACCTAGTTACATGACTGGGTGGGGATTCATTTTCGATGCCAATCCCCTCAGCTGAAAGTCGAAATCAAAGCAATCGCTAGCCAAATTCCTCTTTTGTTTCCAACCCCGTTTGACACGATAGGACTTTTCTTTAGTATTATTTGCTACCAGACTTCCTGTTTGTGCAGCAAGGAAGTCTGCTGGCATCTGAGCTATGCCAAAATTGCTCTCTCTCTCAAATCAGACATGTTTTTGATCGCTGCCTGCATCTGAACGCGTTCATCTCAAGTGGTTGTACACACCAATGTTCCTAAAAGGAGAGTCACGTCTGTTGGATCGTTTCCTCCCTCTTTTCCCTCTAATGTTCGTCTTGGAGGGCGAGGTCATCGTCACAGTAGGACAACTTGGTTAAACCAAAGAAATTCTAATAAAGAAACAACTCCCACTCTCTTGGTACTTACGGGTTGCAGTTCCACTCCGGTTCCATGTGAGGGCGCTCTCGTGACAACTGCAGAATGAATGGAGGTCTATGGAGCAATACCCCTAAAAATCTACTTTTCTCAGGATATACTTTTTTGTCCAGTAATTTGAATATTTTTTTCCAAAGTAGATGCAAAGAAATTACATATCGATGCTTTTAGATTGTTTAGAGTCACTTCTTTGCTTTAAAAACTAATTTTAAGCTGTCAATGACGTCATACACATCGTACGACCACAGATACTGCTTTACGGCAATCCTTGTTTTTCCTTTTAAACTTCACACTAAATACATAACCATAGGCAGATAACAGAGCTAGCAACCAAAAAAAAAGTTGTTAGGTTGAAAAAATAAATAAAAAAACTTGGGTGAAAAAGTCCACCTTAAAATTCTGGTATCGCTTCGGATGCTACGATGCCGTCAAACGATCTCATCTGGTTGTAATCAGTCCTTCACTCACCAATCAGCAGTCATTAGTTATTCAACTTTCCTCCTATAACCCATGTTGAACTTGCCAAACCTACAAACAAATCTTAGATTTCTCAACAGCAATCGGGTTAAACAGACAAATTTAGCCGTCTAGCTATATAAACTCCCATTTATCTTGTACTCATGGCGAGTGGAAATCTGGTGGAACTGCAACCACATTTCTTTACAATGGGACTGAATGGAGAGTGGGATGGCTTTCCTAGACTGGCATTGGTTAAACTGTCTTCAGTCTTCACAAACGAGTTTAGACTTGTGTGGGTTGGTTTGATTTATTTATTGTAGTTGTTAAACCACCGTTTGCTCATTTTTCATGAGCATCGGCGCACGCTAGATTTAAGCTGTGTATGCTTGTTTCTGTGTTAGTGATAGCAACATCCATCGAGCAACAGTCAGATGATTGGTTTCTATAATTCTGTCAGTGTTATTTGTTCGATTTGGTTCCATTTTTTCAAAAATAGTTTGATCGATTTGGGGAATGCATGCTTTAGAATAGATTTATTGGTGAAATGTTTTGGCTGAAAGGTTAATCTATTTTGTTAATAAACCCTGTTATACTTTGAAAGGAAACTCCTCTGTTTTGTTGAGTTTTCATGAATTTCTGTCACAGCACTGAACTTATACTTCCAGGAAAAAGGCTGAATTTGTCTAGGTTATATTAATATTCTACTCATTTCATTATGTTAAAGGAAGTGGTGCTCCAGTTTATACTCAATAATTAACTACATAATTGAATCTCATCAATACTTGTATTAACGTTATTAGTCACAACTATTGCTGTTGATGTAAACCAGTCAAATTGCTCAAACTTTGCGTAAATGCCACAAATATGAATTAGTCAAAGACTTCAAAATAGATCCAAGCTGAACTTTATGCTCAAGGAACATCAGTGTCAGATCGGAACATCCTTCGCTGTTTGAGCCAAAGAGGACTACATGGGAGACGAACAAGGAGAGGACAAATCATTAAAAAAAACAGACTGGAGTATGCCAAACTACATGCTGACGAGCCACAAAGCTTCTGGGAGAATGTCCTGTGCACAGATGAGACAAAAAAAATGGAGCATATCTAGAAAAGAACACGGTCCCTATTGTGAAACATGGGGGAGGCTCGGTTATGTTCTGGGGCTGATTTGCTGCATCTGACACAGTGTGTCTTGAATCTGTGCAGGGTACAATGAAATCTCAAGACTATCCGGGGATTCTAGAGAGAAATGTGCTGGCCAGTGTCAGAAAGCATGGTCTCAGTCGTAGGTCACGGGTCTTACAACAGGAAAATGACCCAAAACACACAGCTAAAAACACCCAAGAAGGGCTAAGAGGAAAACACTGGCCTTCTCTGAGCCCTGATCTCAATCCTATTGAGCATCTTTGGAAGGAGCTGAAACGTGCTGTCTGGAAAAGGCGCCCTTCAAACCAGAAACAACTAGAACAGTGTCGTGATTCATATTTTTTAGGGCTACTTTATATAACAGTCTCGTATTGAATATGTTTATATAATCTTTAGTTAGTATTCAGAAAGTAAAAGTCTGTTTTAATTAGCTTGCATGATAGTAAAGAAATGTTTTGTCAAGTATTGTTTATGGGGGTAAGCTTTTAAGTCGTTAAACTCTAGGCTAAGTTTATTGCATGTTGTAAAAGTGGGATGCGGAGATAAGAAACAGAGTAGAGAGTAGACAGTCATAAACAGACCGGACGGTTACAGCGATAACTCAGGAAACCTTGAGAATAAACGTTTGGTGTAATAAAATCTAGGGGGAGGAGAATAGACATGTGACTACGTTCTTTGTTCTTCTTTAATAAAAATGGTACACCCCTGTATACGACGGTTCAGTTCAGTTCAACTCAGTTCTGACTATTCCCCATCTGCAGGTGTGTATGAGTGTGAAACAGAAATTCTGTGTCTGTGCATTATTTCTCTCTCTGTCTCTCAGCTCTGATTTTATTTTGGAAAACTCCCGCCGGGGTAAATGTTGGCGCCCCTACACTCTCCGGAAGCGAGTGCCGATCGCATGGGAACTAGGAGCCAACACATGGTGGAGGATGCGTGCTCCGTAATTCGGTCTTAAGTTGTTTCGGAGCTGGGAGAGATTGAGTGTGAGTAGTAAAGTGTGGTATAACTGGTTGATGCGTGTGTTTGTGACATTGCAGTAATTTTGTGTTTTTTCCTTGGAGTTCAACAGAGAATCGGAGAGCGACTGGATTGATCCTTGCTAAATCAGCACCCGGGTGGTTTTGTATCAATCTGGAACAGCGCTAACACCAAATTAATAGGTATTGATTGATCTAACCGTTCTCCGTTTAATGTTGATGTGTTGTTTTTTTTTTGGTTAAGGGCCGACCACGGTGCGGATCGGGCTCGAGGTTGGCCGTCCGGCCCAGCCAGGACGCTGGTTTGGGAGCTCCTTAGCTGGCAAACGAATTTAGCGGCAGGCAGGGCCCGGAAGCCCTCTAACTGCTAACGGATTACTTTGGAGAGGCTGCGTTTCTTCCAAAATGCGCGACTGAGCATCGCAAACGTGGAAGTCTGTATTATGGTCCAGTTTTTGGTCGGTCCGGTTTGAGGTTAGTGTTTGATAAATATTGTAAAATTACTGTATTTGTTTTGGTGTGATTGTGGGTGTGCTTGGACAGAGTGGAGGCTAGGGAAGAAAGCTACTAGGTAGCTTTTTGCACACCGGCCTCATATAAACTCCTCATTTAGGGGAACTAACTGACTGAATCTAAAACCATAATTCCTCTGCGAATTTTAAACGCCTAGTCGATGCCCTCGTTTTCTGTTCGTGCAGATTACGTAGAAGCTTGGCATTGTAGAGGAATAATGGGAAGTATCATTTTCGGTTGGTTACAGTACCACCATATTTAGCTTACAGCTAACATACAGTATGTGTGAGTCTCGCCTGGAATAAAGGCGTTCAACCTTGTACACTTACGTGAACACGTCTAAAGCATTGTTTAACATATATATATAGGACTATTGTTATGGATAACTGGTAGTAAACTCTTTAGAATATATATATAAAATAACTTTTTATTGTAACGAAGCGGCACCGTTTTGTTCAGATTGAGCTGGGGTGCTCATGCTTACAGCTACACTCTGGTAGCCTAGCTTCTGACCGGTATTTGTTTGACACGGTTAAACAGCTATTCGAGTTTTTTGGAGACGAAGTGTGGTTCTGCTGGAGGCATTTTGTTTTTGTCTTTGGTTGGTTTACTTATGAGTACAGTTTGTTCGGTTTAACATTGTAGTGAAGAATTAGCCGTCTTTGTCCCGGTTGTTTTTTTTTTCCGTTCCGCATGGTGACCCGGAAGTTCTATTGTGTTTGACTTGGTCCGCTAATTCGGTCGACTTCTTTTTTGTAAAAACGATCTACGATTGTGTTACAAAGCGAGTTTTACAGATATTTTTTCGGTTTGTTTTAATGATAAAGGAGACTGCTTTTATATTGGGAGAATTCTATTTCTTTGTGTGATTCGTGGAAGTGTCCGTCGCGGGTTTTGCCGCCGGCCGGACTTCATTAAAATTCTTTGTGTTTTAGACAAAACAGCTGATATCTCAGTATATAAATAAATTAATGAGAAAATAAAAAGTTCGTTATAACCCTTTTTGGATTTCCTTCGTTTCGGCTTTGCATAAATCATTATTAAGGTTAATGTTATATGACTAAAATAATACATAAACCACTTCATTATAAAGAATAAAAATAAATAGGTTAAATAAAATACTGCCTGTCTTTACTATTAACTGCATTAATATTGGGATAAATTTGGCCTACTAATTGATAGTTTTTCAATTAACATAAATAATTTACAGAGTTATTACAAATTGCCTACTTCAATTTTAATCCATTTTGGATTTTGTTTTAAACTTTCAATGGCAGCCGAATATAAATTGCTTCCTGCTCCATTGGGACACGAGTGGCGCACGTTAGATGCCCAATTGTTAGTATACATTTCAAAACTATATTCTGTATTAGTTGATAAGCCCGGTGAAACAGATAAAAAGCAGTTTCAAGCCGACATGAAGGCCATGTGGTCTCGGCATGCTGCTAGTGGTGAACATAAGAGGTGTCTCTCTCAGATGTGTTTTGAGGAAGGAAAGCGTTTTGCAGGAAAAGCTAAAACAGCTAGGAGCATCACTGGTGCTAAGAAGAGATACTTAAAAACTGAGAAAATGTGGAAGACATGGGGTTTAACGGGTCAAGGCATTGATCATTTGTGTGTTACTGCAGATAATGTTTATTCGGCAGACCAGACTCCTCCGCCTTATCAAAATATGTATCCCGTCTTGTCTACATCTGGTAAAACAAACATTTCTTGGGGGTTGGAAACTGACGATGGCCAGAGCGTACTTCAAAGCACGCAGGCTACATCACAGAGGTGTGCACCACCCTCTCTGGGTACCTCTCCTGCTTCCCCCGCTTCCCCCTCCCTTCAAACACTGCAGTCTTACACTGGAGTGGCCCATCAAAGAGGTCTGTGGCCCATGACCCATTAACTAATAAACCACAGGGTGATCTGAAGGTGGACGATGAGGGACAGGATTATAAATTGCATTTTGAGGTCACCGGTAAAGGGACTGTAGCACACACTGCGGAGGAGGACAGACAGTTGTTGAACTTAGTTAAAAACAGAACAGAACAGGAGACTGATAAATTGTTTTTGGCTTACAATGGTAGATTAATGGAGGAAATAGAGCAGCACGAACACAGGTTAAATAAAGTTCAACAACAGATGGATGGGGTCCTTAAGGATCAGGACAGATTAACATCTTTGGTGCGAGGGCAGGCTGCTGACCTTCGGGGGAGTACCAGCCCCACTAAAAGTGATGAATGTGCAACAGTTGGACAGGTTAACGACGTACAGACGTTGAGAGTTGACCAGGGCGAGGGGGTTTATCAGAATACCAGAACTCATGGGGGCACTAATTTAATGTTTCCTTTAGTGGGAGCATCGGATGGTTCAGTAATTTACAAACCATGGAAGATGGCTGACATTTCTGCTATCACTCTGCAACTCCCCGCTTTGACTGGTGGTGGAAACTGTTGGATAAACAAATTAAATCAGCTGACTTCAGGCCAAACACTAGTGGTGGGGGACTGGAAAGCAATTATGGGCAGAATGTTGACATTAACAGACTATAATGAAATGATGCTCCAGTGCAACTTAGTGCAAATACTAGATGAAGTCCCTTTTGCGCTTCACGCGCCTGAACTTGCTGAGTGGGTCAGGAGAAAGTATCCTACCCCGCCCGCCTCTAAGATTTTGAAATTTCCTTGGTCAACTGATGTAACTCCCGCGGAATATCTGGCTAAATGTAAAGATAAATGGGTTGACGTTACTGGCGAATATCCCAGAGATGCCGGGAATAACAGAAACTGGTTTAGAGAAGCAGTTTTAGCGGGCATGCCAGAGTCTGTTGCTACACTAATGAAACGTAATCCTGATTCACATATTTATGATCAGCCTACATGGGAGGGACACATAACACATTATTTACAAGAAGCTCAAGATTCTGCGTTAAGGGACGCTGCGGAGAATAAGAAAATGGAGACTGCTTTGCTGAAGCTCCACTTAAAGGAGGCTCAGAATAAATTGGGTGACTTTCATCAGTCAAAAAAAGTGAAGCAGATGGTGGCTAAAGCAGCGCCGACTGTTGGATCAGCTACAGTGTTGCCTTCCTTTCCTGTAATGTATGCTGCAGCCGCACCGAATCAGCCATTTGCTGCTCCTTATCGGACATGGCACTCTCGGGGACGGTCACGTGATAGGGCCAGGTTTGGTGGTAATAGAAGCCTGGGAAGAGGGCAGCCAGGTGCTGGCGGTTGTCGGAGGTGTGGCTCAAATGAGCACTGGGTGAAGGAATGTCCACATCCACGAGAGGGCGCTATTCCTCCCGGTCAGCCACCTTCACATTTTGCTCCGAATCAGCATATGGTTCCTCCCTCCTATCAAGGAGGACAGGGGGGGCCTCAGTTTTGACAATGCCCACAGAGTACTTTGGTGAGCAGGACTAAGGGGGATCCAATGCTCACAATGGACATATATGGACATTCATTGCCATTCTTGGTGGACACTGGTGCTACTTTCAGCACGCTGGACAGAGTTTTACCAGACGTCAATTTTTCTGGGAACACAGTGTCTGTGATGGGCATCTCTGGGGCTCCGATGATTCTCCCTGTCACTCAAACATTGCCTGTTGCGGTGGGAGGTCAAAGACTATCACATCCTTTTGTCATTGCTCAAACCACTCCTGTCAACTTGTTAGGCAGAGATCTGCTTATCAAACTGGGTGCTACTATCCTGTGTACCCCTGATGGACTTATGGTGACTTTTCCGAATGGACATACACATTGCTGTGACACCATGAGTGGTCAATTTTTGCTGAAAGATGACACTTCACAAGTGGCTGATATTTTCTGGGCCAGATTGACTACGATGTCTGCAAGTGAATCTTCTGCTGCTGAATTTCTGAGATGCTGGAAGCCGTGGCTGCTTGAACTCCAGCCTTTTGTTCCACCGCCTGACCCATTACATGTCACCTTCCTATATGAGAGGGGCGATCCTACTTTGTATCAGGAAAAATTTGAAACAGAACTTGAAGGACAAACTTGGTCTGTGGCTTCGGGTCCATGCTTTGTGGGGAAGGAGGGTGTTGCACTGTTTGCTGATCTGACTTCAGAGCAGCATAAATGGTATATGATGGAAGCTGAAGCGCTTCCTCACATATCGCTATTGTTGCATCCAAAACATCAAGCTAAAGATTTGGGGGGAATGGTTAAAAGGGGAGTTGCATTAAAGGATTGGGTTCCTACCCAGGTACCTGCGGTCTCTTTTTCTCATTCTTCTCAGATGTACAAAATAGACACGCAGCTCTCAGACACTACTTTTTTGGAACATTTGCAGCTTTCTAGAAATCATGGCAGAGAAAAAACAGATCATCCTGATGCAGTGGAGGCATTAAAGGTCGTGCCTGACTCTTTGTGGTCAGATGGTCCCACTGATGTTGGTCTAGTGCATACAACACCCATCACATTTGAGATGAAACATTCTGATCCAATTTGGCGTCCGCAGTATCCACATAAACCTCAGGCTGAAGAAGGTATTGCAGACACTATTGCAGGGTTACTTGAAGTAGGAGTTTTAGGACCATCGGATTCTCCATATAACACCCCTATTCTTCCTGTAGAAAAACAAGGTACTGGTAAATACAGAATGGCACATGATTTGCGTGCTGTCAATGAGGCCCTCAAAACCCCTCCCATTGCTACGCCCAATCCGTATACGGCGTTGGCATCTCTTACACCTGATTTGAAATGGTTTACCTGCATAGATTTGGCTAACGCGTTTTTCTGTTTACCCCTCCATCCTTCTGTCAGGGATGTTTTTTCATTTACATTCAGAGGAAGGAAGCTACGTTATAGTAGGCTTCCGCAGGGTTTCGCTTTGAGTCCAGGTTTGTTTAATCAGGTATTGAAGCAGTCATTAAGCACTGTACAGCTCCCTCCAGGCTGTGTTCTGACCCAGTATGTGGACGATTTGATTTTGGCGGCCCCTACTGTTGAAACATGCATAGAAGCTACTCTAGCTGTGTTACAACATCTGGGGAGAGAGGGTTATAAAGTCTCCCGTGATAAGCTTCAGTTGGTCAGACAGGAGGTCCAGTTCCTGGGGCGGAAGGTGACAGCTCAAGGCGCTGGACTGACTGATACCCACAAAAATGCTATTTTGGCTCATTCAAAACCTCTCACTGTTAAATCAATGCTGTCATTTCTGGGACTGACAAATTTTTCCAGACATTATGTGCTTCATTACACGAACCTAACCACACCACTCAGAGCGCTTGTAAATGCTCATGGTATGAAGAATCTACATGCTAAATTAGTATGGGATATACCAGCTGAGGAGGCATTTATTAGGTTGAAACAGGCTCTAGCACAAGCAGCTGATTTGGCCACTCCTGACTATACATGTCCATTTTTTCTCAACACATCAGAGACAGATGGGATTGTTAATGGCATTTTGTTTCAGAAAAAGTGTGGTCAGAGACAGATTCTTATGTATCTTAGCATAAAGCTGCAAGCTA